>PYXC01000048.1:560000-702500 GCA_015244755.2 Tenualosa ilisha | reverse complement strand
CATGCACAGTGTCATGTAGCACTCTATTCAACATAATGCATATTTATGCCTTCATTAAAAGATGTGCAGGATGTTTTTTTAAAAGAAAGAGAAAAAAAGAGGGAGGGTGAGAGAAAAAAAATCCATATTTTAAATAATGCATCTGGGAAGATGAGGAGAAGACCTTCACTCAGTTCTGTGGGCTGAGTAAAAACAAATACAAAAATCCTGTGCCTTTGGCCAAAAATCATCACTGGTGGGCAAAGTACACACACACACACACACACACACACACACACACTCACTGTCTAGACAGACACAGACATAAACAAAAACAAAGACACTAGATAAAAAAATGACACAATCTGCAATAGAAAATAATTACCAGAATATCAGGCTGGTTATCAGCCATCGCAGGATGACATTGTGCTTTTTAAATCTATCAACAAACGAGTAACTCTTTACCAGTAACTCTTTATGCTGGGGGTGGGGTGGGGTGGAGTGTTACAGTGATTCATCGTGACTCACGTTCACTGGCTTCCTCCATAACAGAGAGACGGAAGCCCCACGTCCACCTTTTTGCAATAATATTTACTTAATGCAAGGTACCTCGTCTGTGCAATTTCCCAAAAGCGTAATCACATTATCACACAGTGACGCACCAAGACAGAGCAGACCTCTCCAGGCAATTACGAAACGCTACATGCTGGATTAGTGGATTTCCATGTCACAGACGCATCATTATCAAACATCCCCATCAGGCATTAAATGAGTTGTTTAATACCATTCGAATCAATCAGGACCAAGGATAACATGTTTAAGGCTTGTAGATTGATTGGATAAACGCAATTCTGCGATAAATTATTAACAAGCCGAATAAAAAATAAATAGCGAAAGGCAGTTTGCTAGAGGGTGATGTCTTCCCACTTCCCACTCTCCTCACCCACTGAATGTCTGTTTTTCTCTTCAGGCTAGGGCTTGGGCTGCACCGGGCGTATAACTGAAGCATTCTGTTTGCATCGTGTCAAAACACAACTGGAAGACTGGTCTAATTTTGTTAAATGGGCACAGTGCTGTGGAGTCTGCTGTAGCTAGTTGTGGTGATTAGAGTGCAGGCTAAGAGTTGCCGCATACACAGCGTGAAAGGAATGCTTCAGTAATGCACTCAGTGTAGCCTCCCTGCAAGAGTTTTATCTAAATTGGTTACGTGGTAAAGTAGGACGAAAAACTCACATGCGATCCGCACATATGCCTTTTGGCTCTTCTGGGTTCCCGTAGTGCTCCAGGCTACACACTGACACCAAAAATCCTCGAGGCCAAATATCTTCTCCACCTGCTGTCGGGTAATATCAATCATCACCTGCATGATGGGCAACCCTGGGAAGGAAATGCAACAACACAATGAGAACAATAATCATGGTAAACTCAGACACACTGAAAAAAGACATAAAAAACAAAAAAATGACTATAAGTACTTAAAAACAAAGACACACAAATGTAGACACACACACACACACACTTTTTCTAAGACTCAAAAGGCTTTTTGCTTTCTCTGATGCCATCATAGGTGACAAAACCTTGCTAAACCTTGCTAAAGTGTCATCCTTGCTACCATTCAAAAAATCAAGTGGGTGTGAACAATGCAAACCAGCGTTTTTCACCAGACTCTGTTGTTCAGTCCGCACAGGATAAATAAATAAACTGCTTAAATATTTCAGTGAGCTTTCAGGAAGAGATATTTTCTTGTTATGAAGCATTTCAATCTACAGGGCACTGAGAGAAAAATGTTTTTAAAAAAATAAAAATAAATAAATAAATAAATACACTCATAGCAGCAACCTCGGATGTTGGATAGAAAGAGGAAGCATTCTGATTATTTATTTATTTCATGACTTGCTTATTTATGCTCTTATTTGTTTATTTATTAATCTGCTAGACTGGCAGCCATGTTAGCAGCTTAATGAGCAGATTGAGTGACGGATTGCCCAGCACCAAGGCTTCACACAAAGTAACGGATGATAACAGATGTGCATTATCAGCACCTATGTCACCCAGCAAAAACACAGAGTCATGAAAAAATACTGTTTTCTGTCTGTGGGAGGGAACTAAAGAGACTTCTTCATTTCATTATCTACTACCCTTTTAAATATAACCTTTAACGCTTCTCTAGGAAAAAAAGAAAAGAAATATTCTTGGACCGTTCCTCATCAGGTAATACATAATAGCACGACCTTGACAGTGCCAATATCTCCCTTCCCTATCTTTCCTTCTTTCTCTCTCTCCCTCCCTCTTTCTTTCATGCAGCACTCCCCCTTACACTTTCTTTTTTACCCCATCCCACTTTCATTCTCTCTCTCCCTCTCTCTCTCTCTGGAGCTCTTTCACCATCCCTCTCTCCCATCTCTAGCTCCCTTCCTCCCTCTATCTCTCTCTCCCTCGCAGGCTACCTTGTTTTTCTCCACTAGTTTTTGTGTCTGCCTTAGCCTCTCAGGAGGACAGTACCAGAGGTAAGCAGCTTTATGTAAGATGCGGCGACCTGGATCTTCATGCTACATGTTACACACTATTTGGCACGCAAACCACATAGCGCTATATGCTGCAGACAGGCACACTCAAAATGCTCTCCCAGCCAAACCAACACAGCTAGTGATGCAATGTTATAAACAAAAAACCCACAGCCATCTTCACCGATCCTACAACAGGCTTTTCCCCTTATTGAGTATCTCTGGCCACTGAATTACTAGGCCTGCAGGACACCATATTGCAGACGGCGTAATTAAAATTAAGGTAAATGCTGCCGTGCCTGGCCTGAATAAGAAATGGGCCTTCTCTAAAGAAATGACAGAAATTACTAACCAGCATGGGGTTAGCAGGCCCTCGCTCAGTGCTGTCTGTCAGAAATAAGAGCACAGCACATCAATCAATGCTCAAGTGTAAAGATAAGGAGCAAAACAGGGAGGCAAGCAACCCCCAATCACCCCCACTCGCCATCCCCATCCCCACCCTCACCACTATCCCTGCTACTGTCTGTGTAGGTGGGTAGAGAACATGTTATTACCTTTAGATCCAAATCTGCCTGAAAACATGACTTGGGGCTTTAACATATTAGTGGCCTTCTCACTCTTGATAGCCTCTACTGCTCAATGCTCTTAACTGGAAAGCCAACTAAATAAAGAAATTTTAATTTAAAATGAAATGAATAAATAAATAAATCTTTTCTTAAATGTGCGAAATGCCAGGCTGCAATTAATGCACCAAACCCTAACGGCATGAAAAACACACAACTGTTAATACTTTTGCTATTTTCGTTCTTTATTTCTTTCAGTCTGTCTGTATTTACTGGCAATTAAAAGGAATGGTCTTGGCAATGGTGGAGAGAGTGATAATTGATTCACAGGCTCCTGTGCTAGACTGCTAACACACTCAACCTGTAAGAAGGCTGGCAACGTGTTCCAAATCCATTCCAGTGCATGTAATGGTTTTTCAGGTATGTTAATTAAGATTCCCAATACTATACCAAATATAATCAACAGGACTAGACCAGCCAATGAAACAAGTCTTTTTTTTTAAACAAAAAAAAAAATGTGATTGCCTCTATAATTGTCTTTCGTTTCTACAGCCACCGCTTTCTCTGTAATTACCTGAAACTCTTCCCTGACACTTTCCTCAACATGTCGAAATGGAAGAGTGACTCACAGATTCCACTTCTATTCATTTTAATGAACCTTGCTGAGCACTGATATCTTGCGGTCGCAGGCGAGGGGGTGGCGTGGACACATGATCGATCCACACTCGCTGATCTACTATACGAGGAGTAAGATGGCAGCTTTTGCTAACTCTAATGTAATTAGCCACTTTTGTCTTAGCAAAAAACAGGCTTGCGTACGTAACAGGATTAAGGTCACCTTGGAATGATGCAATGCACATTTTATTCAATTCTAAGTGCCACAAACGCTCTGTCTTGTTGATATTAATGAGGTATCGGGTCAGTTTATTTGCAACATCTACCAGTCATACCATATGGACACAGTGTGAATTCAATTACTCGATATTTATATGCAGTAGCCCACTGGCAGTGTTCATTAAAGTGCCATACTTGTATTATTCTTCATCTTCAACGGTTAGTTTGGACACGGATGAATGCATCAAACATACTGATCAGGCTCAGACATAAATTTTACACACACATTAAGGAGCGATGACACCACTTCTGATTCAGGAGAGAGGCCCAGGACTGGTTCATTTTTCATGGGCTCGCCAAAGGTCAGGCAGCGAGAAGAGTGCCCGTTTCGGGCGGCGAGGCTGGCGGAACTCTGCAAATTGAGAGTGGGAGGTGCCAGGGGGAGGAGGAGGGTGCTGACCTCCATGTCACCCCCTTCTTGAAATCCCCGCGGAGGTGAAATGGTGATTAAGGTAGACGTTTCCCTGCTGCCTCTCAACATTCTGCCCTGCGTCAATCACTCAGCCAGCATTGCCTTTCGTAAGGCTAGCAGTGTAGAAGGGGTATGGTGATGGAGGAGAGAAGGTGGAGGGCTGGGGATGGTACAGAGGATAGCCTGAGAGGGAATCATTCAGAGTGCCTGAGCACAAATGGTTGAACTCTCAGTGCGGCTCTTCCCCCTTTACCTCAAAGCGACGGCACTACCACTCCCGCTGATGGAACATCTGTTTGTTCCCCCATCATTCTCTGACGAAACGAGAGCAAGCACAAAAGGGGCAAGGTGATAACAAAAGAGACTCAGGAGAAAGAAGCAGGAAGCGTTTGCGGCAGCTGGCTCATGCCTGTGTGTGTTTGTGCTCTGATGGGCTACAAGGGGCATTATTCAGAGATGTTAGTCGTTTGAATAAGCAAGTAATGTGTTCTGCTTTTCTGCCTCTCTTGACTAAAGTTGCAATTGAGCAAGTGAACAAGAGGTAGAGAGAGAGAGCATGAAAGAGAGCAAAAAGAACCTCTCGAAACAAAACACAAACAAGAACGGGGTCCCTCCGTTTGAAGCTAAACATTGCCGGGTCTTATTTCTTTCACAGCCGAGTCGATACCCTGGGTCTCGTCTGGGACAAGGGACTTTATTTTGCCTCTTTCTGCCCCCATCCACCACCCCAGCTCTTGTTTTTGCTGGCCGTGACCTCAATTCCATGGAGGTCATTTGCTTATCAAAGGCGCAGACTGAAACCGGCAGTTCAGAGTGTGTTTTCACTGTGGCCAAGGAAATTCAATTAGGGGAGGGCCGCGTTGGCAGTGCGGATCATGCCGAGGCTCATCTACAGTAGGGAGGATTAGGGTCTGGTGACTTGTGCCACGGCGAGTTGTGGAGCCACTGGAGAGTAAGGTCAGGGAGGCCTCATCAAGAACTGTATGGGGTGTCTCCTGTATGTGTAACCGGCAGACTGTGCCACCAACTCGGGGAAACCACACAGTCTTAGTGTGTGAAGACTGATTTACTGCCTCAATGTAGTCTAGTACCTTATGGAGTGTGGTGTTATGTGCTGAAAACAGCTGGCAAACAGAACCAACTCCCAGCAGAACAGTGAAGGAAGGAAGCCCAACTAAATGCCTGCCAGAGAAACGAAGAGAGGGAAATTACAGAGGAAAGTAAGAAAAAGAGAAGAAAGGAAATGAAACCGTTCTAGGTCAGATTTCTGATGCAATGTACTCCTGCTTTAACCGAAGACTATTACAGATATCAAAGCCGAGGCTGTTGTTCCCCGAGTGGCATGGTTTGATGTGTAGTCCATGTTACCCTGGCTGGCCATTATGGCTGTGGCAGCAGTGAATCTGTGGAGTCATCACTGAGGACTAATGAGAAACTCAGCAAGCGCTCGCTCTGGCCTTTCTATTCCGCTCTGCGCCACGTTGCCACGGCAGCCGCCCTATTAGGACAGCAAGGAGACATCAAACGGTAGTGACGGGGATTTGGGGGGGGGGGGGGTAGGGTCATCCCTGATTCATTAGGACAGTCTTTTGGGGTCAAGGCTCCTAGCACAGTCGTAACGGCCTCTTTTCAAGTGCGCCTGTGATTGAGCTTGCTGCTTGGTGGTAGCCATAGTAGACAAGGTGGCCCAAGGCCCCCCCACTGCACACTATTACAGATTATTCAAGGCTGACAAATGAGCAGTTCAGGTGTGTGTCCTCCAATCAATCCCATACGGGTCTAGGACAATGTCATCTCAAGGTGAGCTTAAGCCTTTCTGCTGGGTTGTCGTCGGCAATGCAGCAGGGGACAATCAGAACAGTAGATGACCTATGATTCTCTCCGTGTTGTTGAAAGTCCCAGAAAATAGATGGATGACCAGAACTGAAAATGGAATGGGCGGAAAAGACTGAGAAAGTATAAAATATCAAACAGAACCACACTAAAATAAAATCATTTTAGCTTTCTGTATGTTCCTGGGTATTGAACTCTTGAAGAAAATAAGGTGCTATCAATTTTTCCCTCCTAAGCAGACACAGAGCCAAGAAAAACAGCTTGAAGATGAGTTACAATGATGTAATTCTGAGGTGAGGATTACAGGATATTTTATCAATACAACCATACGAAGCAGCCATATTTTTTTCAGACATTTTATCGAATTTACTTTTTCAGATGTCTAAACACATACACAAACAGTCAAATGCCTGTAAAAAAGAATTGATCTGCGAACAATTGAGTTGCAGCACATTACCAAATATTCTGGCACAGAATAACATTTTCTTGTCTTAGGAATTGAACATCAGTCTTCAGCCAATGAGGGATGAATAAATGAATCTATCTACCAGTATCTATCTATCTACAAGCTCAAAATATAATGTATTGTCTGCTTAGATTTTAAATTAACGTGCTTGTGCTATTCATCTATGAATCCATTGCTGTTGACAATAAGCAAAAAGCTCTATTGTATATAAAACATAATTCACTGGGCACCAAGCTCATCAAATTTAACATGGGTGTGATAGAATGCCTTAGCTTTGACACATTTCCCTTGTCATGCTTTAGAGCATGTCAACACAATTTCATAGAGCTTTGCCTAAGTCTGGTAATTATTTATCAAAAGTTTCATGCTAAACTGGCACCTCAGAGTTCTTATTTGCTATAGTATCAGATTGTTTTGTTGTTATCATGGCCTGGTGCTGGCAAGCAACAGCCCTGAAAATAAACCACAAATTGCCTTTCACCTCTATTTTTTTCCCCTTCAAGATGATGCACAGGTGTTTAGTTTTTCAGGTCTTTCTGCAGTGCTAATTTGTTTCTTATGTTGTCTAAATTGCTTCTTGACATAATATACGTTTACACGTGGTTAACATGGCTGCCATGATTTAAGTGGATAAACTCAACGGAACACTGCATGTATTGTCATTTCCCAATTAGAGGCCAGGGCCTAAAACACCTTGATTGACAGATGAATCTTGTCCTGTAAACAAACGCATCAGTAAAACTACAAATGCTCATTCAAAACTGATTTAGAGACATGGACACGTTATGCACGTTATTATGTCCATAGTGTGAAGTGATAAAAATAGCATACTGAAATCATAACATTTATCAAATTAAAGTGGTAGGCTATGTGTAAGGCATGTGTAACAGGATTGCAAAGCATTGAGTAAATCAAAAGACCGCACACTTTTGCTCAGTGCTTCAGTTTACTGAGAGACAACGTTTCGGCCTGTGGCCTTTCTCAAGTTCCTTTATTCTATTATTGCTACTGTGACTAAGCTAAGTTTGGTGTGAATCAACTTTCCTTCAGCACAGCAGTAAGAATCTGAAATTTGCCTCCATGTTTTTCCCCTCTGGTTTGCATTACACATTCAGCTTATATTTGTTCTAAACAAACACACCCCGAGGCGTTACACTTATTCTCGGTCATCCTCACCCAGGAGAATTTTACTGCAGCACAAACAACTTGACCCTCCTTTTATGACACCAAAAGCCAAACAGCTCACTGACCACTACAATGATGAGAGGCAACTAGTGGCTGAGACCAATAGGTTCACATGAGCCTATGCACTACACTCTTATTCACCGCATTCCCCTGCCTAGGTAGAGAGCAAACTAATGTACACACACACAAATGCACACAGACACACACACACGCACACACACACAGATACACAGAGAGAGAGAGAGAGAGAGCACTACAAGAACACCAGAGAAATGGTTGTGCCGCATCAACTCTAATCACACAAATGGAATTACGGTCAGAAGAGCAAAGAAAAAGAAAACACAGAATAACTGTCCAAGAATCCTCCCCCCTTTTTGTTCTCCCCTGCTCCAGGGAACTGTGCCATTATCAGTGTCTCCACAGGTAGAAAAAAAGGTACGAATCCCATCTGCCTGCAGATTGTTATTAAACCATCTGAAAAAAAAATAAAATAAAACTGCACTGCTGTTTTCCCTGCATGTCTGCCTGGGGTTTTGGTCTAGCGCTGCCTTTTTGGACCAGGCGCTCCTCTGTCAACAATGTTGTACGACAGGTAATCCAATTCGTGTTTCCTGAGCCAATCTAGATATTCAGTGTAGCTGGGAGCAGCCAGAGCCCCTGAGCCTGCACCGGTAGACAGCTAGAGAGCGAGTGTTTGGATACAAATTAAAATGGAAATCAGAAGATGTCTGTGTGTCGTCAGATACATACAGTGCATTTTAAAGCAGGCTTTTAGCATATTACATAGCTCTTGAGTAGGAGGCACAAGTTATTTTCTTACTATTACATGAAAATCCTTGTGCATTACCATGTTTATTTACAAGGCAGCCTTTTAAAAAAAAAAAGAAATCTGAATGAATAAAGGATAAACACAGCATAATCTCCTATTGTAAATGTGATTACTGAATTATTTTCCCCAAGAAAACATTTAGCAGCTGATAGCACTGGTCATTGCTTTTCTATGCAGCTCAACAATTGTTAATGACTCTAGAGCATATCTCCCTAGTGTAAGTCCCTGAGTGATGTCCTTGAAAGACACCAGATCTTGTATGCTAATGTTCAATCTGACCGCATTTTTTAAAGTATCCACCAACATACATCCATGAGCAGGTCCCTCCCTGGGCCTCCTGTAACACCTGAATGACTGAGAGAGCACCATGCTCCTGTCTGACAGGCAGAGGAGCTGAGCGTATTCCTATTTGCCATTGTGCGAACACGACTGTTGAAATACTCCTCGGGGCCAGCGTGCAAAGCAGAAGCTGTCACGCAATGCGTTTCCCCCTGCCCATCAGACCAATCTCAGAGGACTATTTAGCTGTCATGTTCCTGGCCTCTCTCTCTGTCGGCTACGCTATTTTTATACCAATTTGAGTTGAGCAGGTGCTTATGGGGAAGCACTGTTAGGTGACAGGGACGCCTAAACAGATATGCCTGACAAACAATGCTTGTGCATGCCAGACAGGTGATAGCAAGGGAACAGATTAGGGCCACATCTGGACCAAAACCAAGTCGGATTAGAAACTACACAGGAGGGACTGTAATGATGAGGGTGAGGGCAGGGTAGTAGGAATAGGCACTGGGACAAGGGGATGCAAAGGGATGAAGACAGAACTGAAGAGAGAGAGATGGAAACTAATAAAGGAAGAAGGAGAGAAAGATTAGAGGCACAGGAGGGGAAGAGAGGGAGAGAGAAGAAAAAACAAACTGAGAAAGGACAGGAGGGAATGGAATGAAAAGGAATT
This sequence comes from Tenualosa ilisha, assembly GCA_015244755.2. Classification (NCBI taxonomy): domain Eukaryota; kingdom Metazoa; phylum Chordata; class Actinopteri; order Clupeiformes; family Clupeidae; genus Tenualosa; species Tenualosa ilisha. Next base: position 692,883 of record PYXC01000048.1, on the reverse strand, counting down.
GAGAAGAGAGTAATAGTTAGAGGAGAGAGAGAGAGAGAAAATACCGACTAATGCAAGCTGAGCTAACAGGAAAATTAGAAAGTGAGCAGCATTTTTAAATATCTCAGGAAATACACCCCTGGTCTCTAATTAATAAGTGTGTGTGTGTGTGTGTGGGGGGGGGGGGGATCTTCCTAGCTTCCTCTTAATTTGCATTCTAATATAAAGAAAATTACCGGCTGACAAGAATCTCTGTGCTCTCTGACTCTCTCTCCACCGACCATACTAATGCTGGATTTGAACTCCCCGTGGGGCTGATCTGTCCTGGTACTGGCCCACATACAGCAAAAGGCCAAAGGCCAGCAGGCTTGTGAGAAGTGGGAGTGTTTAGATTGAGATGCAGCACGGAGAGTTATTACTTTTTCACCATTCAAACTAAAATTGCTCATTCCAACTCAAGTCAACAACGGTAGGAAGAAGGAAAAAAAAAATCGAAAGCTCCCTTATGTAGCAAATCATACGGCTGATGATGTTAATGTGTAAACGTGTGGCATGTGCACACTGTATGGATCAGATGGGACTTTATCAATGGGAAGTTATTGATAATCCATCAACAAGCCAGCTATAATACTTTATTTATACATTTACTTATTAGTGTTTTTTTTTCTGGAACTCCCAGGCATGTCGTGACTATGAAATTCATTGCAACCTACAACAAGGCCACAGTTGGCTCTGGACGCAAAAAGTAATTACTCATTTGCTGTAAGCTATCGTTTGAATTGAAATGGATGTGTGGGTGTACAGAGGCCGTGCACAGGGAGAGAGATGGGACAATGTTGCCAGCATTGTTGACGATCAACAGCTAATTTCATAACATTCAATCTGCTAATTGTGAGAGATTTAATTATGCACATAAAGTTTTAACTATACCAAACTTTTTCTGAGTTCCAATTTTATGAAAAACAAGAAAGAGGAGAAAAACAAATCTAAAATCCTTTTGTAGCCAATGATCTCACCCATACAGTAATGTATGGTAACTCTCAAGAATGCCATAATGAAATTTGTGTCCTAATGCCTTCCCTCAAATCAATCAAATCAATACTTCAATATTCTTATCTTGAGAAGGTTCACGCTGGTCACAGTTTGGTCTGTTTTTTTTTTTTTCCTATGTACTGTGCCATTCAAAAATTCCCCTTTTGACATAATGCTATGTGCAATGATAGTGATGCTGGGGTGTAGAGGTGAGCCGCAATGCACTGCTGATCCTGACTTGTCAGCTGAACTGACCTCCAGAAGGCCAGTTAATGGAACGCTAAGGCAGCTGTGGAACTGCAACGATTGACCTTGCCATCTGCTTTTGGTGCCCTGTAGCCAAATACCTCTCCCCCCATCAGCCACCCAGACAGGATGAAATACAATTCCCATTACAGGCCAAGCAGCTAATAAGGCTTTATCAATTAGCCCCCATTGGTATTGATCGATGCGTAGCAGGTGGTGGAAACCCATTATATTCATTTAGGAGTGTGTCGTCCTCTTCCTCCTTCTCTTATTTCCTCTTGTTCATTACCAGCCTCTTCACAGACATATCGGCTTCTGCTTAAATTGTGGCTAGATCGTTCTCCGATACTGCACTAAAGATCATGTTTAATCACTTTTTATGTGGCCCATTCTATGCTGCCCTGCAGCCACCGTCATAAATACTACACTGTCTGCAGTACGTCAGTGGACAAGTGACAGGTGACCCCTAGACAAGTAAAGCTGATCTTGTTGTGTCCAGAGAGGCACCTAAACAGAGTAGATCGTTCAATAAGCAACTTCCTGACTTTCAACAATTTGATGAAGCACATTTGATTAGGAGCACATCACAAATCAGAAAACATTCATGAGGTGGCTCTAATCCTGACTATTATTTTGCCTGAATAGCACTCATTCCACTAAAGTTCATCTGCGAGTACAGAACAGCTATTTTTCAGGGGGCATTTAAGTGAATCATGATGGTCAATTTGATTTTCTTTTCTGTTCCAAGTCTGAAGTCTACCTCAGAAGTCAGGATTGGCAAAGGATAATAAGGGGCAATGGCAGAAATGATTCATCTGACGTCCAGACATCAGACATTTCCCTCTTTCCTCCTTTCAGACAGTCAAAAGTGGAGAAGGGCGGGTGATTCTGATTACGTCTCAGGCGACAACTCAAGACATGGAAATGAATAGTTACATTTAATCAAAGAAATCGAAGTTGAGGTGGACTTAATTAAGCTGTTCTTCAGCGATGCAGATGGGCTGGCTTGGGCGACTCACACCAATTTTTGAGAATTGCCCATAATTCACTTCTCTGGCAGCCTTAGGCCCTATCCTCCCCTCATTCACACATGGCACTCTGAACACTCCGGAATGGCACGTAATTGAGACGGCATAATGGCTCGTTGTGATGTCTCATTTGTACCTGAAGCTCATTGGAATGCCAGGCAGTGGTTTGCTCGATGGAAGGGGCATCAATTAAAACCATGGCGCAAATGACGCTGGTTGTCTTCCAACCTTGAGTGCTCCAGTGGAACTAAGACGTGTGAACATCAGGAGGAGCGGGCAAAAAAAAAGACTTTCAACTTCTTAGCTCTTGGCAAGCAAGACAAAGAGTTGTCACCTATTTGAGGTGGTGGTTTAATCACTGCAGTGAAGAAGAGAAAATCCACTTCCTCTTTTTTTTTTTTTTTTTTAACTCTTTCCAGATCATCCCTAGAGAAATCAGTATGTACTTACTGATGACATAACTGAACAGTTCTACCCTTTTTCAAGGGGTGTCAAGGGGGTTCTAAACCCAATCACACAAATTGTTACATACAGGTACGTCTCAAAAAACTAGAATATTGTGAAAAAGTTCTTTCATTTCAGTAATTCAATGTAAGATGCAAAACATACAACATATAGATTCATTAGTCAGTAAGTGAATTAGACAGCTAAAGAAAACCCCAAAATTCAGTGTCTCACAAAATTACATATTACATGGTCATTAAGTCAAACCAAAAGTACCAATACTGCTTTGTTGCTCAGTGCTCCAAAATCTTCCTTTGGGATGAAGTCTGAAATACTTGAAATGAAAGCACTTCATCACTTCATCAAGGTCCCACAGTCTGGAAAAGAATGGGAGTCCAAGTTGCTTGAAGTAAAGTGTGAAGTTTACAGTCAGTGAAGATTTGGGGTGTCATGTCATGAGCTGGTGTTGATCCACTGAGTTTTATCAAGTCCAAAGTCATCTACCAGGAGAGTTTAGAGCACCCTAATGCTTCCTTCTAGTGACAAACTGTATAGATGCTGATTTCATTCATTCGGCATTACTTTGCACATGCTCATACTGCCAAAAGTACCAATACCTGGTTTAATGACCTGTAATATTCTAATTTTGTGAGACATGAATTTGGGATTTTCTTTAGCTGTAAGCCAATCATCAAAAGTAACACAAATAATGGCTTGAAATATTTCCACTTGTCTAATGGGTCTATTTAATGCATTGGTTTCACATTTTATATTGAATTACTGAAATTAAAGAACTTTTCTGCAATATTCTAATTTTTTGAGACGTACCTGTACTGGATTCTGATACATATATTTCCACTGGTTGGGTATAATCTTAACTGAGATTTAGTGTAAGCAAAGCTGTGTATACAGTTTTCTTGAGTTATTTGTGCCAGATCGTAATCTCTAGGGATATATTCAGCCAAATAATTATCAAGGGATGGCCAGTGACAAGAGAGGTTAACATAGATCATCTAGTTTTGACTGCCAGCCATATTCAGTAATATTTTAATGCATTATAGTGGTAATTTGCACCATGTACATTATTTCAAAATGTGTTTTCAGGATTGCTTTTATCCAGTTGCTACCAAATTTGGTACTTATTTAGTTAACAGATATACATGACTTTCTTCTCTCTCACTTTTTTCCTATCATGCAACATTGAAAAGGGCTGTAACTAAAGGACTTTAAACTAAAAAATAGGAATATGTAAAGTTTATGCAAATGTATGCTAATCAGTGAATATAAATAATATGTCAATTCAATGACAAACATATATTTGGCTTCACAGAAAAATAGATTCTTTCCCTGAGATATACTTAGGTCACCAACAGCAGGAAAAAATAGTAAAGGAGTAATTTTTTGCTGATTTTTTGCAAGGTCTGTTTAAGAGTTAAAAAAAAGGATCAGATCAAACAGAAGTAAAAGGCAGACAAGCTCTTCAAGAACAAGAAACTAAACTGGTTATGGTTGCTGATGCTTTTTTCGTTTACAAAGCAAAATACCACATTCATTTCTATTCACTGGTATGAAAAATCATATACAAAACAATAGTTCAGTCCTTACTGATTTGAAGGGGATAAAACGACTAACCGCTGCAGTAGAGAGATCATTTTTTTCTGTGGAAACCGTCAACTACTACTTCCCTTTGGCAAATACAAATCAACACAGTGAAAATTATTGCATTTTGTAAAAATTGTATTAGGGTTGTTATAATGCTTTAAAAGACCAAGTGCAGTAATTCAGTAAAAAGTGTGAAGAAAAGAAAATCAAATCAAATAGAATCAAAGTAACAAAAATGAAATCTAAATAGTCAATGTCTGGTGGATAGGAAATGGGTCAAACAAAACCAACAAAATAAAACCATAAACCAAATGAGAAGCTCATTAAAAACAGCCAACCAAGGTTACATTTCCAATTAAAATAAAAACTAGAGAGAGATACATTCCTCCCTGTATTTTGTTGGGCAACCGAGTTAGAATGAAGAAATTATATAACAAGTGGCTCAACGGGTGCGCTGGCTTAATCCATGCAAATACACTGTCAGCATTGATTTTCTTTTGAAAAGGAATGCCTTTATTTGCTTCGCTTAAGATCTTCATCCCCTGTCTTGGGGCGCAAAAGCCTACCTACCCCTTAGTGACATACAGGACTAGAGGAGGGGCTGTATGTCTTTGAAGTAGCCAGAGAGAGAGGAGAGGAGGAACAAAACAAGTGAGATAAGTTACTAGGGGAAGGTAATGAGAACCAATAGACTCCTGAGGAAGAATCAATATTAGACATGGATACCCAGAGAGGAAGGACAAATCGCGACATTATTTCTCAGCCGAATAAGAGCAACATGGCATGAGGCAGGGTCAAGCAAGCAAGTCATGCAGACAGATAGGCCAGGGGGACATCAGTGAGCTGGCAAAACAATATGTTTTTTTTTTTCCTGTGAAAAAAATGCACACACGCACGACACCATCCACCCAAAGGCTCACACTAAGAGGAGTACGAGGAGGGGAAGGGGGGAGGAGGACGGTGCAGTTGGAGGAGTGTCGTAGCAGAGGTCACCGCGTCTGGAAACCGGCTGAAGAATTCCGACAGCATGCCAATAACCGAAAACACCAAAAAATAAATTCTAAGAATGACACAAAACAAAACACAAAACAAACAAACCAAAAAAGAAAAAAAACCAAACACATACAGGCACTAACTTTTAATTGTGTGACTGACCAGCACAAGGACAGTGCATCCCTCCCAGGGAGGGTGACCCATCAGCCAGACCTCTGAGAACAATGCTGACAGTACGTGGGAGAAGCTGGAGCGGGCAATCGATGCGAATACCTTGGAAAACTTAGATGGCTGGACACTGCTTTTGTCCTTCACTGTAGCATGGGACCACTACAAAGGATTCATTATCAAGAGTACAGAAGCCCCAAGGAGGCCACAGAAGGATACTGGTAGTGAAGCCAGAGGCCTTGGAAGCATGGCAGGGTGCTCGCAGTGACGGCAACAAGGATCCAGAGAGAATCCAGCCTGTATGTAATAGCAGCTAGCCACACTGAAAATGGCCCATGGCCATCATGAGCCAGCGAGCTGTTGCCTGCAGAGTTAATGCAATGTCGTCGTAAAACACAGAGGTTTATGGGGTACATCATGTCCCTTAAGCAGCATCTTTCGGACGGGATAAATAATTAAATAAGCTTGAGGGGCACTCGGAGAGCACAGGCCAGACCCGCTAAGGCTGAAATGTCACCTGCTGTAATGTATAATGTTACCAAGAGTGAAAGGTTGGCTGCTGAGGCTTATTTCACAATAAACTTTCACGAATCTAAAGGATTCTTTATGCATATTACTGTAAGGCTTATACATCAGGTATTCAGCTCAAAATGTAATGTTCATGTCTTATCTTTACTCACTGAATTTACCAAAAATGAGCTACTTGCTTGTACATGAGGACACAAAACAACTTGTTATAGTTTTTTTTTTTAATTGCACAAACCTAATTTGGGTGTGTAGCTTGTATCCAATCCCATTTACAGACAAACAAACAGAACCAACATTTGTCTGGTGCTGTGGTAATAAACAAGTAAATGACTGCATGGATGGAGGGGGGGAAGGGACAAACAGATCAACAGGAGTCGACACCACCAGCTATCACTAAGGTGTTCCTCTGCATTCATTTTCATCACGGAGCCTGACATTTATGGAGGATATTTCACACCACTGTCTGCGACATGCAAACAATTGCAGCAGAGGCACAAAAGCCAACATGAGACAAAATATACCCGTCCATCAAATCTAATTACATATATTTAGCAGCATCTGTCAAATTGTCCACATCTTACATTGCCGCACGGGCAGATTATCAGGCTTGTCACTGACACAAACAACCAAACGACGCGAGATGAAAGTATGCCATTTCTGCCACTTGTTCCCCACTCTCCTTCTTGTAAAAGCGGGTGCCTGCTCCCGTGATCCCACCAGGTCTTTGCTCCGCTATGTCATTTACCCGTCTGTTGCTCACAACCACCTGTCAACCTGCGAATTGTGGGTTTGAGGTTACAAATCACTTCTGGATGCCAGACTTATATAGGGGAGTAATGAAAACAAACACTTTATGCCTGATGTGAGAGAGCTGCCTGGTCTGTTTGCATCTGGCCTGGATGCGTCTTTGTGTGTCTTTGTGTGTGCACACATTTGTGTGTGTGTGTGTGTGTGTGTGTATGTGTGTGTGTGCAAGAGAGAGAGAGACGGGTGTGATAGTGACAGAGAGACATGCAAACAGATGAGCTGTGGGCCTGTCTTGGTAATAATAAATAATCATGAGCGAGACCTGAGGATCATGTCCACAAGCTGTCTGAGACGAAACAGATCCGCTCGTCACTCTGGGCAAATGAGAACAGCTCATCAAGATGCTCAGCCAAAGACGGCGGAGGAAAAAAAAAAAAAATACTGACAGTTTTCATATTCAACGTCTGAAATGAGAAAGGAAGACTAGACCTCGAGGACGGGGCAGTGCCCTGATGAGTGAGCTACAGAGAGAAAGTGTTAATGACTAGCAAAAATCCTCACTGGAAATATTTTTTATGAGTAATTGAATGTGATTGCAGAGTATAAACGTCCACAGTTGCCTTCATGCATATCTAGATAGAACTAATATTATACTTTTTTGTGCTCCCCAGGGTCTTATTGTTTTATGATCGCTGTCAGAAAAGAAAAATCTAGATGAAAACCAATATAGTAATACCTGTTGAAACTAAAATGATATGTATGTTTGTTAGAAAGGAAATAAATGTTCTATAATTTCATGACGCACTATTTCTTTTCTATTCCTGGGACTGTAAACACTTCAGCATAGACAATAAAGGCCTCTTAGGTAAGTTGGTTGAGTCGGTCTCGGCTATGCTAAGACTCGGTTCAGTCAAAATTCATTTAATGATGTTATTTTAAGTCAAAGTCCTGAATAGGGCTGCTTTCAGCTTAACTCAGCGCATGTTCATACTGCCATGGCAACGCAATTCCATAGATGCAAATGGAACAGCACTTAACCTAGATGAAGAAAATTAACCCTAGGAACCCGAGTAATAAGTCAGAGGAAATTACGGCAGCCAAGGCACAGAGCGCAAGCTCTACCGCCAATGCAAATTAAATTCCATTAGGGCTACCCAAATATATTGTAATTTTTCCAAACCAAGGACTCCAATACCCATGGCCCATTGTGTTTGCATCACTGAAGTGGGCTGAGGTAGTGTGGTGTAGGGCTGCAACTAAACATTATCTGACTGGCCAATTTATGGATGACTTAAAAGCATCTTCTCGATTAACTGATTAGGTGTTTGATCATTAGAAATGGTTGAAATTTGTTGATTTGATTTTTCTCCCCAAAAATGTATCCTAAAAGCAACAACAATTAACTGATTCCTCCGTTAGTTGTTTGAGCTAATGTGGAGTACCTGTGGCTGGGTCGATGGTATGCTCAATGACGTGGTCATCCTGGTGCACCCACTCGCCATTACACTTGAAGTAGATCTGCGTGGCAGGCGTGGAGCGGCACGTGAGCGTCACCGGCTTGTTCTTCACGATGTAAACGTCGTCAGGCTCCACCAGGAAGTGAGGCAGCAGGTCCGAGAAGGCTGCGGGGACTGCGTGCGTCACAGGGGCGGCGGCGTGCTCTGCACCTAGGATGGACAGAAGTGGGAGGGAGAGGTTTATATAAGAAACTACTACTTTAGAGGAAGGCAGAAGAGACAAAACACAAAGTTTTCAAAGAAGAGTGGGTCTCAGAGGCAGTTTCATCAGCACTTTGTTTGTCTTCTCTGTTTTTTTGTCTTTCTCTCTCTCCTTCAAAGCCATTCATCTGGGCTTTGGAGTGTGACAAATAGGGCTTTTACAACACCAAACACCCTGTTCCTCAGCTTCCAATGGGAAAAGCAAGGCAATGTCAATGTCAAAGAAGTGCTTGTACTGACACAGTCAAGGCAAGCTTTTTCAGTCACTTCTGATTACATTTGTTCACAAACTACTGCAAACACCACTGTAATGTCTAAATATAGAGCCGGTGAAGAATCCACATAGTGTCAGCGAGAGTGCGGGGTGTGTAGTCCTCAGAAATGTAGAGATTTGGCTTGCCTGATAGTTCTGCATGTATTAATACAGCCTGATTAAAGACCTGAGATTTCTAGTTTCATTTTAATTTGTTAACAAAATTAGAAGAGATCAGACTCCTAAGATACATGTACACATACGCCCACACATACACAGTATACTGAGATACTCAAAAAATGTTCTACCATTGCAAATGCAAACACGTTTACACACACACACACAGCACTGAGACATGTACACAAATGCCTGAGCACACATAGAGACAGAGTAAGCGAGAAAGAGAGAGCAGAGCGAGAGAGAGAGGAGAGAAAGAGAAGGAGAGAGAGAGAGCAAAACCTGCCTTGTTAGCCACTACAGTAAAAAAACTGAAAGCAAGCGAGTGAGCTGGCGAGAGCATGAGAGCGGCGATCAGCCGAGTGGCCTTGTCAGGGCTCGCCAGGGGCGGGAGAGAAGAGCCCATCTTTTGTCTCTCCGCTGTTAATCACTGCCTTTTAAGATCACGGCGCGGACGCGCCGCAGACCGCCGGCCATAAATCCTCTTCCCGTCCCTTCCCTCAGTGACCGACCGACCGTCACACTCGACGGCATGCTCCACGCACTCTCCTCCCCCAGGCCTTTAACTCCATCCTGGTTAGGCCGTGCGGGAGAGAAGGCCTGGGTGACAGGAGTGCTGAGCGCTGACTGACAGCCGGTGTCACAACTGGACTTACAGTACACACGAATACAAACAACTAAACAGCTTGTGTCTTTGGCTCGCTTTCCTCTCTAGCTTCTTTCTCTTTGACGCCACAGTTATTATCGTCTTTCATTTGTTCATTTGTTTGCTTGCCGACTTACTTCCACTGTCAATCATTGGTTACCATGGTATTGAGGCAGAGGGCAAAGGAGATGAAAAACAACACAAAGGTGGAGACGGAAATGTAACTGGTGATCAGGTAAACAATAGGTCAAGAAACGCAAGCGGCTACTCTTTATTTGAATTATTATTGTATTTTACTGATATTAAACTAACATGAAAGAGAACAAGACATGTAATAGATAGAGATGCAGAGAAAGATTAAAGAACAAAGCTGAGAAAGAGGAGACAGCCAGACAGAAGAAAGACATGGTAAGATAGACAGACACAGAGAGAAGAAGGATGAGAAGAGACAGGGATAAACAAGAAGAGAGGGACACAGCTGGACTGCAGAGGTGAAAGTCCCTCCTCCGCAACACTGGGCTAGGTTGTTGTAGCCTTCCAGTCGCATTTGTCAGGCTCAGTCGTTTTTTTTCCCCAGCCCGTAATTAAGACAGAATTGCTAATGTATCCTTTTCCACCCACAGACACAGAGCAACAATTAAGCATCCCCTTGGTCTATATTTATGCTTTATTCACACCATCTTAAACACGTCTCCAACACAATGTTTATTCCGTAGCTATCAACGCAGAAGATTTTTGGAGGACGCTAAATTACAGAACTCAAATGAAAACGGACGATATGAGGGCTGACGAGCCGATAACATTAATTTCCTACCATCTCTTCAAGCTCTGCAACTCTTCTGTGTTTAGAGGACGAGTACCACCAAGGCTTTGCAGCAAGGAGTTTCCACTAAGGCCACACTGGACATCTTAGAAACACTTCACCACAACATAAAATCAAGGACGTTCGTAATGAATAGAGAAATCAAAAGCATCTTCAAGGACTAAAAAATCTACTCAAATCAGTGTATATTGCAATGCGAATATGATTGTTTTGCTATATTGGAAAGAGTCCAGGATTAGTGGATGAACAGGCGTTTGGGAGACCTCGTGACACTGCATTGACGTTCGGAGCAAAAGGGAGTATGTCTCATAATGAAACAGCCGGGTTGGCGGCCTGACCTCCGCCGCTCCCTGCTGCCTGTCCCTGGAGCTACGGCCTGGGATAATATTAGCCACCACTGTTGCCCTGGCGGCTTCCACAGACACTGCTGCGCGCGCGCACGCACACACGCACGCACACACCACACACACACACACACACACACACACACACACACACACACACACAGACACTACGGAGCTGACACAATGCGTGTCATATTAATGCCACACCCACCACCACCACCACACATACACTCTTTGTGGTTGTGTTCGAGTGCGCCCAGAGTGCCAATTCATCAGTGCGGGATACAGTGGGCCGACGAGCAGTCAGCTATTGAACTCCCGCTAATGTGTCGTGTACGTGTTTAAATCTTAATGAAAATTAAATGTGCTGTGTCCAATGAAGGACATACATCTCTTTGCCTGTTTCCTGTCTTCTTTTCGGCTCCCTCAAACCATGTAGACATGATATTTTCCACCCAACAAAAAAGAAAGAATGAATCAATCAACTGAAAATGAAATGTCATTTATAATGTTTTCCACCCAAATACTTTTGTTCATTTGTGATGTTGGGTGAAAACACAGCAAGCCTTTTAATCATGTATGTGCATGGCTAAGTTTTTGTACGTACACCACACACACACACCCACACACACACAGAGAAAGAGAGAGCGAGAGAGAGAGAGTACTATATACACACAAAATGAACAATTTCTGTTTCTCTGTCTCTCCATCCCAGTCTCTCTTTCTCTCTCTGTGTCTTTCCCAGACAAGCAGTAATCATATAGTGCTTTCAAAACAAAGGCAAAGATCAGAACAATGCTGAGCATTAATTTACACTAATGCATAGAGATGACAAGTGTAGCAATTTCACGTAATGGGTCATCATTTGCCATTGTAACGACAGGAATTTGCTTAGTGCAGTGACCTTTTCAGGGGACTGAAGATTTACCATATTGGCAGGAAGATGTGAAGGCAAACTACCCACCCAGGTTCAAAGAAGGCTTTTCATGTCTCTGTGCAATGCATCAGGCTACTCACACAGTCCCTCATTCATATATATACATATATATATACATATCCATATACATACATATCCAGTCTTTTTGCCTCCTGTCTGTCCACAGGATCTTTACTTGGAGTTAATATATGGCTGAAAATGCCTGGAAAAAACTCTGTCTAAAAGAATCATAATTATGATTTAGAATCATATTTATGTTTTTAACAGTGTGACTGCTGATGATTGTCACTTTCAGTCTGGTGTTGCCTTAATCCTTGATTATATACGGCTATTTCACACAAGCAGTCCACTTGAGAGAAATACATTCTCAAAGCCAAACAAGCTTCAAACAGCCCACAGCTATGGCTTTGTGTAACTACACTGGTGCTGAGCACAACAAACAAGGAATGGTTTTGTGTTTTTTGTGTTTGTTTGTTTTTTTTCATGGGTCAGTTCATCATGTGGTAAGGTAGAACAGACAGACACAAAACGCTCTCCATTAACTAGTCTGGGCTCTTTTCTTCCTGGGAGATGGATTAAAAGTTAAAACACGTGCTTAAGAAGTCTGTGTGTATGTTCTACAGTCACCCTGTATGTGGGAGGGCTGACATGCAGTTTGCTTCCTGCATCTGAAATTATCTATTCATGAGAACATATTCTACTGCCACACAGCACTTCGAATTATAGGCGGTTTGTGATGCTGATGTATGACTTACACAAGCTTACATTGTTACTGGAAATACATCATATTCATCACTCCCCACCAACACCACTACACATACATGCAAAGAGACAGACAGAGAGACAGATAGAGAGAGAGAGAAACAGAGGGAGAGAGAGAGAGAGAGAGAGAGACAACGAAAGAGGCAGCCTCAGCTGCACGTCCACATTTAACAGCCTCCTCATGGATCAATGCACAAATCAAATAACCACAGCATCATAGGCTTAACCCCCAAATCTGAAAACTGATACAGAGTTATACTTGTCAGTAACTGAAAATATCAAGAGTCACAAAGTGTTAACATAATGTAAATATATACATCAGCTCATATACAGAACTTCAGCTGAAAAGCTGATGATGAGGCAGGGGCAAGGGGCATCCAAGGTGAAATACACCGACCCTACAATTCATGTTACTGGGCCTCAGCAGATGCCTGCACTTGGCATCCCTGTTGTCTTTAAAAAGCAGTTCCTTCTTTGTTCGAAATAAAACGATAATCTGATATATATGCACATCAAGCCAACAAGAATGAATGTGGAGCACATCATTCTGCACAGCCAAACACAAATAAGCTCTGATTGATTTGCATAGAGCAGAGGAGTATTTCCCTGAAGCACAATAGCAATAAGATCATCACTGAGTGACAGAAAGAGCATTCCTCTTAATAATCCCCATCTCGCTCCATTACTGTGACCTGCGCATGACGACGCACTTGCAAAGCATTGGCAGCACACAGCATATTCATTAGAAACGCAGACAGTGCACACATGTACACGAATATGCGTCACACCACTCACACACACACACACACCACACACACACACACACACACACACAAATATATACACATACACAAAAAACACACAGACTGCACACGTGCGTGGATTCACACACACACACACACACACACACACACACACACACACACAAAGACTATTTTTGGCCATGGATAGAGACTGCAAAAGTGGCCCAGGTGAGGGGCCTAGCGCCTTGCATTGTTGCTGTGCTGTGGCATTGTGTTCCAGCTGTTCATCAGACAGCATCGGCTCTGACCCGTGGGACCTGGACGGATGGAGATTTCAGCACGGGCCCAGGGGAGAGACGCAGCTGGAGACACATTCAGGCATGCTCACGTCCCGAATGCACAGGCAGAGGACACCCCGGCATGAGCTCACACACACACACACACACATAAATACATGAACACACAGGCACAGATCACATGCAGACACAGATCATCACACACACACACACACACACAGAGGCACACTTGCACCCGTACACACACACACACACACACACACACACAAAAATTGCCCCAGAGCTCTCTGGTTAAAATAAACCCTATAGCTCAGATAGCTGGGGTGAGGAGTGATTGATACAATGATGATGATAACGATGTTATTAGTAACAATAGTAATAAGCGTTCTCATCACTGCCGTGCTTTTTGTTTCACTAATACATTACGTAATCTCCCATCAGCAGATTTCTGTTTGATATTCAGCTGTAGAGACAAGACCCCCCCGCCCCCACCCACACCCACTTCCTCCTCTGCCTGTTGGATGCTTTGCAGAGGATGCCTGGCAAATGTCCTCGTGGAATGTGGCTTTACGGAGACATTGCGTTCCTCTCCAGTGAAAGCACCGTTGTCGGGCTAAGCACCACGGCAGCAACAACAGCGATGGCGACGACAGCAATGATGGCAGCCGCAGTGGAGGAGAGGGATTAGGTCACGTTTGGCTTCTCCTCCATGGCCTCGCTGCACGCTCTGCCCTTTGGAGCCAATTAAATTATTTTATCAGTGTCATGTCCCCGTAGGAAGGCATCATTGAGCAATCACCAGGCATAATTCACGGCACAATGATGAACGACAGCTATAACACGTGCTTTACGAGTCCATCAGCACTTTACAGTGTTCGTCAAGAAAATTAAATTAATTAAAATTGCTCTCTGGAATATTGAAAAACCATTTCATGTGCCACTGGCTTAACAGAGTCACCGTGACGCTGGTCATGTCAAAAGTTCTGGTTGAGTGGATGTTCACCCCGAGAGACAGAAATTGGAGAAAAGGGGAAAAAAGAAAACACTCAACTGTTCCATTTTGCCTTCATCATTCTCTGGGCAAGAGATGAATGCGCTCATAATCCCGACAAAACAAACCAAATCACAAGAGCCCAAAATCGGCAACATGTTCAGACATGACAAGCATGCCTGTCGCCTTGAGGATGCCAGCGGTGTTAAGTTGCATACTGAGTGTTGTGTTGTGTTGTGTTGTGTGCTGTGGGAGGGATCTGTGTTTGCAGCCGGACAACAAATATTTACTCGAGCGCTGGTCAAGGCTTTAGAGAACGCTCACTGAAATGGCAGCATGGATTGATGACAAGCCCTGAAAGCTTAAAGATATCCTGGACATTCATCACTTCTAGATTATAGGATTCCAAGCACCTTTCAAAAAACACCTTCATGTGCGTCAAATGTTCAAATTAAAACATCCCCCGAAAAGCTTTGCTGATGAAAGCTGCCTGAAATCAATTGTTTGATGCCACTGCATTGAGCAAAAAAAAAAAAAAAAAGAACTTTAAAGCACCCACTTTTCAAACGTCTGATCCTGAGTCAAATTGGCACATCTGTCTCTACAGTAAAAATACTGTAAGTTTGGACTGGTTGATTCCGGTAAAGTTAACAATGGGATGGAGTGTGTGTGTGTGTGCGCGTGTGTGTGTGTGTAGGGTTGCCTCATCATATCCCGCTGAGAGTCACAGAGAGGGATCACAGGGGCCAATTGCACTTATCTATGGTGATAAGTATCAGCCAGCAATCTCTTAATTACCTTCCAGCAGTACCTTGGTGAGCCAGAGAAGAGAGAGGAGATGCTGAGCGAATACTAACCAAAGGAAAAAGACAGAAGGGATGAGAACAGAGAGCATGATGGGAAGGTGGGGGAGGAGAGACAGGAAGGTCAGGAATGGTGAGGATTATGGAGATCATGGAGGGGGGATGTGGTGTGAGGACGTCTGTCTGGAGAAGGACAAACCCAACGGTTGTTGCTTGCACCCCTGAGTAGATATCCAAAATAACTGTGTGCGTGCATGCGTGTGCACGTGTGTTTGTGTGTGTGTGTGTGTGTGTGTTCTATGGCAGCCTCCCTACGATACCTGCTGATGTTGCCACCAAGGCCCCCCCCCCACCACCACCACCACCACAATGGGTGCTGAGGAACTGAGGTCAGCACTAGTTGAAACCTAATGTGGAGCAGTGGAGTTGAAACCTGATTTGATCTGCTGCTCCCAAAGACTTGAGCGGTGTGGTGGAGTAAGGTGCGTGCAATGTATAAGGTATGAAAACCCTAATGAGGGTCCCAGGGCAGCTTAACAGATGCCTGCATATTTCAGATTTAATTTGCCATTCATCTTCCCCGTACACTGTATTTTTCTTTATCTCCACACTTCTTGCCACCTTGCCTCTCTCTCTCTCTTTCTTTCTTCTTTCTCCCTCTACTCTTTCTCTCTGTCTCTCCCCCCCCCCCCCCATTCCCTCTCTCTTTTCTTGAGAGTCTGGGGAACGACAGCATGGTGTCAAACAAATCCTACCTCTGGAACCACTAGTGACACTCCGGTACCCGACTTCTGTAACCTTTAGCGACATCAGCGCAGCACTTTGATTTTCTTGGCAACAAACCGAATACAGATCTGGGCTCCCCTCCGCATGCCAGTCTTGCGCTTGCCCGCTCGCTCGCTCGCCCGCTTGTTCCTCTTTCTCACTTCTCTCTCTTTTGTCCTCTACCGCTCTCTGCAGCACGGGGGCTTTTGAATGGGGTACGAGAGAGGTTAGAAATGATGCTCTGTGATGAGACGAACAATTGAGGGCGGCACTACAATTCACACTAGCTGTATTTATCATCATTATTGCATGCGCTCTCGCTGTAATACTGTTATACATGTGAAAGGGGTTTTACGGCATTACGTCTGAATTAACCATCTGAGTGGTGACGCAGGTGAGTGGAAATGCTTTCATGATGAATTTCTCTCCCGAATTAGAAGGATACAACCGGAGGGTTTATCATACAAAACATTTAAATCCGAATCCTCACCCCAAACATGGCCTACTCGTAGGAACAGCACTGCATGAAGAGGAAGCCAGTCAAGCCGTGGTGAGGAAATCGATATCTACCAGGCACCATGTGTTTCTTCCAATGAGATTACATAAGAGACTGGCCAGTTCCGATCGTGTTAAGCGCGGAACGCTAATCAATTCTAGAATATCAGACACTTGAGTGGCCCCACTGACGACGTGTCCCTTGCCTAACCAGGGCTTTCCAGCAGGGCTCTACAAGGGTTGAGATACTGACGACTCAGCCCTCATTTTCTGCAGCCATCTAGAGTTTTATTTAATGAACGATGAACGAAGATATGCCCATATGCAAGGAAGGCCATGCATCAGCAGGATATTTTTATGATCCCATTTCTATGCCATTATATTCATCACATGGTTGGAAGTCATGCATGAGAAGGGAAGGCAAGACAAATTGGCTGTGGTGTAAATAAAACCTAGTTCGATTTTGATCCAATTTTTAAGGCTGTGAGGATGCACACATGCACTAAAATATACTGTGCAATGGTAGATATGCTGTTTGAAGAGAGTAATCACAGATAGGTATTCCTTGATATGTAGTTTTCTTAAATAACAGTAATAGTATTGTTGAAAGAATGTGACAGATTATGAATAAGAAAAAGGCAGGAAGTGGCGCAATGCAGGCTTGTGATTGTGGAGAAGTTCCTATACCTTTGAAAAGACAGAAAACGTACACTTTGCCTGAAGGAATTGGGAAGTGACTTGGATATCATAGATGGTCATTTTGGCAGAGAGCACTCTTCATTTCTTAATCTGAAAATGAGCTTGATGTGTACAACAGAACATTTCCATAATTATGTCTGAATAATAAGGTCAACGACCTTCCATGGGATGATGACAAGGGCCCTCTTTGGCATTCTCAGAAACAAATGACCAATTACATTCACTGGGGTGTTAAGACCTCTCGTCCATTTTCTTTTTTGTACAAGTCACCCACTTAGGCCCACTAAAATACTGCAGACATTTATTCCTCTTATTTTTCTGAATGGGTGGAGCGTGGGCTAATGATGAGGCTGGAGCACAGTGTCGTCGACAGAGATGATCCTGCATGCTGCCTGGCCTGAAGCCATCTCGGCTGCTTGGAAAATGCCAGTGTGATGCTAACACACCTTGACAGAAACACGTGCTATATAGGTCAGCGCTGCTACCTTGCCTCGCTCATAAGGCGAGGCACATCCTGCCAATTCTCCAACCCTGGCACGGAGGCAGGCATTAACATTCAAGCACAGCATGTCTTGCCGGATGTAAGTTTTAACTGGGAATGAATTGATTACAGTACGCAAGTGTGAGTCTGGAAATGAATGAGATGACTTTAAGTCGTTGGTATGGATGCCGATGAAGAGCACAGAAAGAGAGGAGGAGGAGGAGGAGGATGTGGTGAGAGAAGTCAAGAAACAATTTAGATTAACATTTTAATCCTTTATCTAATTACTGCCAATCCCTCGGGTTGAAACAAGAGTTTCTGCTATCCTCATAGCTGAGCTACAGAACAATTTCAACTTAGTTATGGAGGTAAATGGCTTGTGGGATAAATATAGTGAGGCAGAGAAAGGTCCGGAAACAATCGAGGCAAAACACAATTTCGGCAAAAGCAAAAAAATTACAAACTGAAAGTGCGCAAGGGTTCGCCTCACCAAGAAGACAATGTAGCGAAGAGCAAAATGCACAAGAGAGGCCTGGTGACTAAAAATAATTTTCTTTTTTCTTGTCGTTCTAATTGCAGGTGAACCATGACAGAAAAGGTGCTGGAGGTTGGTGATAAAGGTGACACTTCGCCATGTCTTCACCTGCCACAATACCCAACTTTTTGCGAAAGGAGAGCACTGTGCAATGCAAAAAAAGACTTCTGCTGTTTAATTAAAGTGACAAAGAGCCACCCATCCACCAAACATCAGAAGGTAATTTGGGAAAACGAATAAAAACCATCCTGAAAAAACAAAAACATAATTCATTACAAACTAGAGACAAAGCAATACCTGTTTGGGTCCTAATTATTAGGACAATATACTAATAGCTGCCTTATTCCCCAATTCAACGCATCTGAAAGACACCGACATCATACACACACGCGCACACGCACACACACACACAAAATAATAGCTCCTAATTAGGTTCACATCATCCTTTAGAAAAAAATACAAAAAAAACAACCGACACCTTGTACCGCTGATTTGTGCTTGGCACTTAGCAGGCAGGCTAAGGGAAGAATATTTGGTGGTTGACAGGGAGACAGTGGTGAAGTAATCGCTCGCTCTCTCTCTCTCTCTCTCTCTCTTTCTCTGTGACAGTCTCTCTGCTGTGCTTACATATCAGCCCCAGCCTCCATATGAGATAGGCCCTTGCAGACGACACACTGGGCACCCTGTGTGATGGCGTCTTTTGATGTATGCGAGACAGGCAATCCGATACAGCCGTGACACACGTGTTTTCTTAACCTTGTTTTTTTGTGTCACAAACCACGGTGAAAAACGATGGCAAAACATCTTGTCTTTTTGTGCAAGCGTGCTCCAATCGCGTGACAAGGTAGTTATCATAGACAAAACCTGTTTTAACAAAACAGTAAAAGAAACAAAGAGAGAAGCAGCCATATGACTGTCTGAGCAAGTGATGGAGACACAGGGGTTAGGCGACATGAAAGGAAAACAGTGTTGGGACTTCACGCGATAAGAGTAAAGCCTGTCTGGAAATAAAAGACAAAGCGAGGAATCTGATGTTGCTTTTCCCTCTGAAGCTGCCGCCTCCCCCATCCGACCAAACCCCCCTCGCTCCTGTCCCTCCCCTCCCTAAAGCAGACTTGAATACATATTTAAGGCATCAGGCTCCAGCAGCTGAAGAAACCTGATTTGTGCTTGAACTGAATTCTGATTAATCCTTTCATTTTCCTTTTCTCCTTTTCTTTTTTTCCTCTCTCTCTCTCTCTCTCTCCACCACTCCTCTCTTCTCTTTCTCCATCCACCCCCTACCTCTACCTCTCAGTTCTTTTTGGGCTCTCTCCTGATCTTGCGCGGGCGACTGCCATCTCAGGCCCCCTGACCGCCGCCGCCGGGTACGAATACAAATTAGAAAAAGCCCATCTTTTATTACTCAAAAGGCACCACCTCCTAAGTATCCTGTCCCAAATCCGGAGATCAAAGTTGGCCCATCTGACAGGAGTCATAGAGTGGCTCCCCGGACGCTGGCTTTGTTGTGTGGTGATAAGGGAGGTGGAAGACAGTGCTACGCTTTGGGATTACACACGCTAAGGCTGTGGCATGTAATATTTGTACATTACGATGCCTGTTCATCCAAAACCAATTCCACACTCTCTGATGGGCACCAGCTAGATAACGCTATGGACGCATCTCAGAGGAAGTGATGCAGCCAGACTAACAAAAAATATAGTAATCAACATCCAAAGTCACTTGCTGCAGCAACAACCCCACGCCCCCCCCCCAACCCTTTCTTTCCAGAAACAGAAGGTGAAAAGTTGTGGGTTCGGTTCCCTGATTGCCACCATCTTACCCTTGAGCACGGCACTTAACCGTGATCTCTCGATCTAGGGGAAACTGGGCCCTACAGTAATTGACAAATGTAAGTTGCTTCTAAACAAATCAATAGAAATCATAAGATTTGCCCCAAACGCAACACGAGCCACACTACCACTCTGCTGGTGCAACATTAGTGCTCCGCATCCACTTGAATGCTCATGGATGCCACTTCCAATACAGGCTCCTGCTCTTCGGCCACTTGGAGGAGGCGACCCAAAGGAAATAATGCGGCGCCGAGCAGTGAGTGAAGTGGCCTCCTGGCCACTCGTTGTCTTAAAAGCAGATGCATCTAATGTGTTTCTGACTCTGCATATGGCATGACTAAATTGCACTGTAATAATATCTGCTTCTGAAGACATGCAGGGCTGGTGATTTACCTTTGAATGGTGTTTTAGGGCAACAGAAAATAACATTCAAATTGTCAGTGGCAGAGAGGGTAATTTTACCCGCTGTTGTTGAAACAAAATCATATTTGTATTGCAGTCCAATTCAATAGCGCCAATTCCGTCAAGATCAAGGTTAAGAAAGACTTATAAATCAGAAAACAAATAGACAGGGAAATAAATTCCTTTAGCGTCAACTTGCAGTCTTTGCTTGTCAGAGCTACATCATCACTGTTGCTTTCTTTGTGCACAGACAGCCATGCACGGCAGACCCAATTACATTGCATCGAGTGAGAAAGTATGAGATTTGTATGAGCCATTTGAGAGCGTAAGATACGAGAGCTGCAAAACTAGCCGCTATGCTCTGGCTTGTTGGGGATGACAGCTGGCTGGCACTGACAGGCATCAAGACGAGGTGGGACAGCGGTGTTAGTCTGCTAATAACACCTCACCACAAATTGGGAAAGAGGACAAGACAGAGTCTGATAACAGGGTGGCTGCTCCGAGAATGTCTGGAATTTTCTTTATCTCTCCTTCACATATCCCCCCCCCCTCTCCCGCTTTCACCTTCTTTCTCTCTCTTTCCATATTTCCATCTTCCTCTTGCGCTCCTTATGGGATAGGTTTATCTCATTGCCCTGAACAGACGGCGACATTTTTTGGTGGTGAGACACAATTTATTTTCTTTGCGCACAGCTGTCACATCAATGATGGGTAATTTATGACAACTGTGCTACTAACTCTCACCAATAAGGCGATTTCTCTGGGGGTGGGGTGGGATGGGGCGGGGGGGGGGGTTAAAGAAATATGACCATCCTCACCTAGTAGAGCTTAGGGGGAAAGGGTCTGCTTGAGGGAAGCAGGTGACAGTGGTGTTGGGAGATTGAAGCATGCAGACACTCCACTAAAAGACTGTCAGGCTTCAGGGTAATAAGGTTTGCCATCACATGACGTTCAATCTGAGAGATGAAGGGTATGTCAACACCCAATTCCTGTTCAAGGGTTTTTCCCACGCTCTTCACATGATGCACATTATGCAACTGAAACATAAAAAGAGTTAACTGAGTGAACTGAAACTATCTACTATATATGGATGTGTCATCTTGTTCAGATATTCAATGATCTGTCTTGAGTGCCACATGTCTGTTTAGTCTTCTTCCCTTCTTGTCACCACCTGTTTTTTTTTTTTTTTTCTTATTTTGGATCTGTTTTCTTCTCTGTCTATTTCAAGCCCAGATCTTCAGCATGATATCTCGAAACAGGAAGGCGTACAGCACATGTGCCAACGGGTGAAAGCTGGACCTCCTGTTGCTTCAAGCCCTCATCTCAGTATCACACCGGGAGCAGCCCAAGCTGCATCGTGCCTGCTTGTACCAGAGGGGGGTCCGACACTCGTTTCTTACATCTCCCAGCCCAGACGGCCTCCATTTCGGCTCTTCGGTCCATAGAGACTGCCTCACACTTTAAAACGATTTTCCACAGTCCAGGGAGAAAACAAGAAATAACAACAACAGCAACGACAGCTGCACGATGGGTCTTTAAATAACTTGGGTGCAGCTTTAACAGAAGCCAGTCCCTCTGGTCAGCAAAAATGTCTTTTCATGACAAGAGGTGAACACGCAGCACTGAGTGTGTACAACACAAACTAGTTTCTCCTCTCTCTCTCTCTCCCCCTCTCTCAACAGGTCTGCCTTTCATTATGTTTGACCAAAAAAAAAAAACACATAACAAAATTCCCTTTTGCCTTGAAATAGAGCAGACATTAAGTCATGAATCTCAATGCCGCTTCTCTCTCAAAATGCACAAGTGCTGAGACACACAAGCCAAAGCCTTCTTCTCATTGTGATGCAAATCGGAATCCACCTGCCCTGAGCAACACTGTACAATATCGAATCTCTTCCCTGCTGGACCGACCAATTAGGTGGCTAGATGATGACAGGTGAAAAGGTTCTCTGGAGCCCCTGCAGTGCCTTGGAAAAAGGCAATTCTCTGTGGTTGAGAACGCCTGGCCAAGAACCTTCATGAGCTGGCAAGCCACCATAGCACATACAAGAGAGGTGAGGAAAAGTGCTAAGGGAAAAAAGAAAGAAAAAAAACCCCACAAAAACATCTCCAGTTGACTAACTGAGGCCATGTGTTCCAGGTGAGAAAATGTGAACAATCTTAATTAATTAGGGGGAATGGTAAAAACTGATCGAGCATGGCACCACCACCTTGTACTTGCTGTGTTTAAAAGAAATAGGGAAAGGCTAGCCATGATGGCAATCAGGGATCCTACTAAAGAACTACCATGGATATGGAAGCAGTGGCAGGCCACTAGGCAGGACTGAATGTTGTTGAAGGCCGGCACATTGCTAAGTGGTACTCCAGCTGATATCAGTGGCCATTTCAGTTTTCAACTACAAGACGGGGTCTGTGACTGGGGCCATTAATAAACACAACAAAAAAAAAGGCAGAGGAAGGAAGGAGGAGAAAGAAAAGTGCAGCCTGAGAGAGAGAGGAGAGAGAGAGAGAGAGACCTGAACCAGAGAGGAAAAAGCCTGGGTTTGTGTGGTTAGTTAAATGTGCCCTGGTGACAAATCACAGCTCAGGCAGAGGCACCAGGCAGATGAAGCATTCACTGCTACTAATGCTTGCTCTGACAGCTGCTTACAGCTGGCAAGCATGACAGCCCACCTCGTCTTGCTTATCGGAACCCTCTGATGTTGCAGCAAAAATAATATGACTCTGCCACTTGCTCTCCCTCACTCAGTCTCCCCCTCTCTGTCTCTCTCTCTCTCTCGGTAGCAGAGAGCGCAAACCTGGCGTTTGACTTGCAGTGCTTGCTGAACAGAAGGGGACAAAATGCAAGTTAAATGACTAGAGGTGCTCCACTTCCTTTTGATGGAAGCTTAATAGCGCACGCGCCAGCAATACCAATGCATTGCGCGCACGCGTGCGCGTGTGTGTGTGTGTGTAAGAGTGTGTGTGTGCGTGGCAGTTTGAAAATGTGCGTTTTCCATTTCAGAGATGCTGCGGATGCTGGTGAGGAGCGGTTGGTAAATTGAAGGTGCAGGTTTATTGGTTTATTTAAGACTCAGAGTGTTACTCAAGGCATTCACTGACAGATGTGAAACGAATACCTATGCGTCGAGAGAAGGAAAAAAAAGAATAATGTATGACAATGGCTCTAAATGGGGGACATATTTAAAAGAGCACATTAGGGGCTTGTCAGCAACCTGCAGCATCGTGAGAGGGGATCACTTTCCGTTTATGCCTCAAAAGCTTTGAGCTCTGACAAAGCACAGGTGATTTGATATGAATACTGGATGTATATGGGCAACAAGATAGTGTGCCCCCCCCATCCCCGAAAATATCTCTATATATGAAACATCTTCCTCCATCTGCTTGGTCGTTTATTATTATTCCAAATGAAAAATGCATTGAGAACAGACTACACGTTGCCATTACAGACTTGTGATTAAATTTGCATCTGTGTCGAATTAACGGCAGTTACCAACGTCTAGCGAGATATGTCAAGAGTTCCCTACAGCATATGCGGGACATGATAGAAAGGGTGTTACAATCATTTTCACCCCTTCCCATAAAAACTTTTTGCTTCATGCTATTCAGAGCAAAGTAATCGCAGAAAGTAAGAAGAAAGAGAGCAGGAGGAAATTACATGTTTAACCTCTAACCTCTTCTCCCTCATGCATTTTGCCAGCATCCTCTCAAAGCGTTAATGCCATATGCAACACGGTTTACTCTATGGATATACTATAAAGCAATTATTGTGGCAACAATTGTCTCGGCATGACTTATAGCACAAATAAACAGTCCCGGTAAAGCAGTGCAGAATGTGTCTATAAATCACAACGCCGGGCAAGCTGTCCGGTCCGCTGGGCACCCTATAGACAAGGAGGGCTGTAAACACCGGCGGCTTTTATATCCCTCTGTCACCCTGCCAGGAGAGCAAATCTTCGGCTGAGAATTAGGGACGGAACTTTACCCATCCCATCTAGCTGAAGCCACAAGAAGCACTTAGGGCGATTGCCGATTTGTTTTCACCCAGGCACTAGGGGCTGTGAGGCTGTGTGTGTGTGTGTGTGTGTGTGTGTGTGTGTGTGTGTGTGTGTGTGTGTGTGAGGGGAGAGGTGGGTTGCTCTGACACCTGCTTCTATTGTACAGTCCAGTGTTCTGCTGTCAAGTGACGTATGGCTGTATTGATGCAGCCTGACTGGCTCTCTCTGATACTAGCCCAAGCACATTAGGTGCAGTCGGCCTGCCTAATCCGTCTCCATAGCTTTCAAATAGCCACGGACAGCTGTGTCAAGGCACAGGGCTGCACTAGTGCTACCATTTAAGTGCACTTTGCATTTGCAGTCTCTGGTGGCTTAATCTCCCCCATCCTATGTAAATTATTGTTAAAGCAGACATTTTAATTGAGTTAGAGAACTTATTACAAAAAGGTTGAATCATTATGGGGCAATTAGGATCTTTATTAGATGCATCTCCTTCAGGGCAAATAGGTTTTATTGTCTTCTGTAATATATGGCACTGATAGGACACCAACTAAAAATAGCATCACTAAAAAAATGAAGTAATCACCCCGTTTTCATCCGTGAACTCAAGCCTCTAATGCACTGGTATAATTACACTATTCCCTTTTACAGTTACGACCAAAAATGGCCACACACAAATATTTTCCCACCCTTTTTTTTCTTGATGCACCACTGTATTTTAGAGTAATACTACCAAGCATCCTCAGCTTCTTACAGCTGACGCTGCTGACCAAAGGCTGGGGTGGTGTTTGAGGGGGGTGGGGGTGGGGGTGGGGTCGAGACACTGCGCTGCCCAGAGGGATGAAATCTCCACTGCGGCACCTCATCTGCAATGCACAGGAAATGATGTATGGAGTCATATTTATTACGCAGACCACCTGGCCATGGAGTGCCAGCTCGGAAATTAAAAGGGTGGTGGAGGTTCCGGGGGGGGGGGGATTTGCGGTGCGTTCAGATTCCTGCTGCAGAATTTTTGTCTGCAGAAAGACCAGGAATGTGAATTCATGACGATATGCTTCAGTGGGGTGATGGGTGCCATGCATAATTGGCACAAATTGTGAAGGTGCCCCGGCCCGGTGGAGAGCTGTGCGAAACGACGGTAATTCAGGCTCCTTTAGATACTGTGCTGAAGAATACCTCTTATTCTGCCTTCTAAAGTCACAAAGGAAAGAAAGAAAGAAAGAAAGAAAGAAAGAAACTGTGTGTGAGAGAAAGAGAGTGTGTGTGTGCATATGTGTGTGTGTGTGTGTGTGAGAGAGAGTGAGAGTGGGTGAGAGAGTGTGTGTGCATGTGTGTGTGCGCCTGTGAGAGAGTGAGAGTGAGTGAGAGAGGGCGAAAGAGAAAGACAGAGGGAGAGAGACAAAAAAAAGAACAAACAATATTCCTTCTCCTGATTAAAAAAAAGTGTGTTGTTCTTGCTTTGTGTGTTTCCTGTTTTACACCACTAATCCTCATGTAATGATCTTTATGAAAGATAATGAATGAGAAGACACTGTAAGATGTCTCCAGGGGCTAAGATGAAGCACCAATAGATGACAGTTAATCTAGCAGATTATGCACAAAGTTATTTTTAAGAATCACAACAGACCAGCATTACAGGATAAGTATTGGGGAAATATGAGCTGATAAGCGTTGTTTGGAGAAATCAATATCCTTTTGCCTGTGCCATCCTCAGATACTGCATTGTTATTTTAGTTGTGTTAGTACAACTCCCCTCGACTGCACTCGCTACGGCTCCACACTCGTTCAAACACCGAGAAGCAGAGTTGTGTGTCAAGACTCAGGGAGCCATAAAACCAATGCAAATGCCGTGGACATGGGCCAGCAGAATTGTTAACAATCGCAAATACATCTCCCCCATGCAAAGACCTGACCTCCCACCTAACACCCTATGCAAACTCTGCAGAGGCATGGGGGCATACATTTTCATACCCAAGGACGGTGAAGGTCAGGTGGGAAGACAGACTATGTAAAACGGCGTCACCAAAAAAGACAAAATATTATTTTGTTTTTTTTTCCCCCTTTTTCTTTTTTGTTTGTGTTTATGTGGCGCAACCAAGGTCTCTAGGCCTTCATAGCAAATTACAGCTTTCCTGAAGCAAAACAAAAATAACATCACCAACAACATAAACAGCACACACACACACACACACCTCCTCTGGTTGGCTTATTAGTAAACCAGAGACATATACAGGCAAGGGAAGAGCAGTGAACAGGGACATCTCACCTGCTTGAGTTTTTTTTTTTTTTTTTTTAATGCTGTGCGAGTGTCTGAGGAAAAGGAAACTCCAGTCAGTCAGTCGCGTCGCCAATGTCTGTGTGACTAAGCCATTACCTCTGCGGGCCCAACAAGCACAGAATCATTTTCGTCAGGGCGGTGACACAAATCAATTTGTGCCCATCTGCAACTCCAAAAAAAAATGACTTGTTTGTCCAATCTTTTATGGAGTGCCGCGACAACCCTCCACAAAGCCAGCCCCCAAACCCTCTCCACTCAGACATAAAGAAATAGACAAAAAAAAAAAGGAAATCGCTGCTATTTGGGGCGAAACTCATTTGCATTGGCGGGCAGCGACACATCGGTGTGACCGAGAGTGATTGATTTTGCCCGGGAAATCATCAAAGCAAATCCCACGTAAAACGTCAAGCGAAGTGGTGAAGCAACAATGAGGGCAAGTCCACAAAAAGATTCAGGAAAAAAACTGTGGGGTGGCTCAGACAGTGTTTGTAACCTGAATAGCGATTTAAAAATAAGGCCTGTTTTTTTGCCTTTCCAGTCTCCAGCATTACATTATGCAACAGATCATCCTTTCAAGTAGCTTTGCAAAGCTTCCAACCAGACAAACACCAGCAGCAAAAATTTCCTAAGCCTAAATATGTGAACAATATGCCTGAGAATATGATTCACTGATGGGGGTTTTTGTGCCTCAACACCTCAATGCAAACTGAGGGAGACCATTAAAGTCCTGAATATCTATACAACGGCAACGCAAAAAAATAAAAAAAAAAGGGTCCAAGGGTCCCCACATCAGAAGCTGAGATAATGAACTCTTTCTTGGAATGGCACAGAGAATCGAGTGGAAATGCATGCATAAACATGGTGTGCGAGAGATTCAATAACGTTTAAGGCGTGACGCTTTAGCCGTGAGGGGAGTCCCAGACAGATCTGTAGACGATGTGGTGAGGAAGCAAGCGTGGATGCCCTCGTTTTAGAAATGTGCACCAGCTTCCCAGCGCTTGAGATGAAAACGCCTCTCATGATCTCAACAATTCTCCAGGTGGATTAAGCCTCTCTTAGTTTCAATCGCCATTTGTTCTTGCGCACTCAAACTTTATCTCTTCTTGCATGCTTTCACTGGTTTACTCCTCTGCTACTGCTTAGGCTCCTTTTCCTTCTCTCTCTCTCTGTCATATATGTGTGTGTGCGTGTGTGTGTACAAGTATGTGTATGTATGCGTATGTGTATGTGCCTGAGTGTGTGTGTGTGTGAGTGCGTGTCTGCAGGCACACATCTGAATGTGTACTGTCTGTGGAAGAGAGCACACTGTACAGTCATGCACTGGTAGCGCGCACTATTCTCCCCAATGAAGCAGACACTTGTACCTCTCTCTATATTACTGTGGGGCTGACGCTCCTCTTTGATCTGTGCTCTAGTTAGTGCTCCACTCCCGCTAGTATTCTTTTCTTTATATTTAGACTGCATAATATGCAAAACACATTTATAACATTCTGTATGGGGTGCAAACTGCTTGCTCCAGCACATTCTGAGAGTTGAAGGTTAAACAATAAATAATTTCCTCCGCAATAATCCTGCTGCCGGTTTGTCTTGCTGTGCAAACTAGTTACACACAGCTTGCATCCCTCTATGCAAAAAAAGGCAAATGAAATACTTGAAATACAATGGCTTGACAGAGTATGGTCTCAACATACAAGTTAACATGAAGGGAATAATGCATTATGACGTTTACTTTGTTTATGAGGTTACTCTTATAAACACTTTCAAGAGCACTGAACACCGTCAGCAGATTAAATAATCATGTCGTACACTAAAGTACCAAGCATGACTGAGAAAAGGCACTGGACCTTGTACGCAAATCAACATATTACTGCCTGAAGTTACCATGATGTTTACCGTGAAGAATGAGCAATAGGCTGTTTTTCCATCAGCGATTTACATAAACAGTTAAGGATAACTCTCTACATATGCACTAAGGGAGATCTGCTATGAATTTTAAATTACAGCACGACTAACAGCTACCTTTTTTCTCTCCAAGTAATAACGTCTGTTTCTGTTTCGGCTGCATATCCAATACCTCCAGTGCCCAATTAGTTTTGCCCTCAGCATAGCAGCTGAATATTTTCAAGCGGATGGTCTACTTAGAAACATGAACCTGTGCTTGTTTAGGCAAGAAACTGCAGAGCAGGATCATCTATTTCATCACATCCTGTTGCAATTAAATCGCTTTTTAATGCAATTATGGCATACCGCATAGAGCAATGAAAAGATGCATGTGTGTGCTCGTACATGATAAGGCTTCACGCTGTTAAGCGAGTGGACAGTCACGTCTGACGAGGGAATGAAAAAGTGAGCAGCTCCTCGTTCCACCTCAAGCGGCCCACACACCTTGGAAGCGTATCATACTGTGCACGGCAACAAACAAAAGACGTTCTGAAAACTCTGAAAAGAGGACAAAAAAAGCCCTTCTCCTGTTGCTCTATTTGTTGTCACAGCATAGTGATGTGACAAATGAACCCACACTAAAGCTTCTTTTTGTGTCAAAAGCATTCATCAGGTTTGCAGTGGACTCAGGCAACTTGTTTTAATGACTTAGCTGGCCCGAGGTTACTTGTTAGCGCGCTAGCCTGGACCGAGGCCAAAGACTTGTGATACGGGGCTGATGAAACATCTGGCATTTGTCACCCCACATTAAATTCACCGCCACACCGCATTCATGTGATATGCAAATCTGCAGTTCCGATGCAAAATAAGGGCCAGAAAAAGTGGATAAAAACAGGAGGAAAATACCCAGACTTGTTGTCTCTGTGATTCTGCAAAATTATTCGGTGACCATTCCAGCGCGGAGTGGCTTCCCTGTTTGCTTTCCGTCTTTGTTTGTCGAGTTGTTTGTTTGCTTCCCTCTCAGTGTGGGAGACTTCCGTTCCAAAGCTGCTTAAGTGAAAGTGATGAGACAGGGGAGTTGGGAGGGGGGTTGCTGGGCAGTGGAGTTGGAGGAGGGTGGGGTGGGGGTGGGGGGATGGGGGGGGGGGTGCACGTAGCATTTCTTTTCTCGTCTTACTGCTCCACAGAGATCATGGGAAAACACATAGTTCCAGCTTCACTCGCTCGCTCGCTCTCACCTCACACTCACACACACTCATATAAATGACAAAATACACAAAGACAGACAGACACACACACACAAACACAACCACATGCTACCTGCCTTTCCTGATCAGTGGGGAATTCATTGCTCTTCCTACTTGTCAGGGCACTGGAGAGGAAAAGGGGGAGAAAGTGTATTTAAAGGATTCAGTGAGCCCTTAATGCTATTTATTACATCTCCAGAGCTACAGCAGGAGTGGCTCATGGGTAATTGCGTCCATAGATCTTTGGCCCTGAGACAACCAATCAAGATGGATCCCTTTTTTTGGCTGACAGGACTGACCCCCCCCCAGTGAATCCCGGTGCCTTAAGAGACAGAGCTTTACTTAACGTGGACCCAGACTGACATTAAGGAGCATTAGAGAGGCACATGGCGGCTGAGACGAGTCGTCACGAGGCACAGGCATCCATCTGGGCGGCGTTGGCCTCAATCAATAGATAAGTAATCTGCTGCAATGAGTACAAGCATGGGGGCATTACTCACACAAGAACCCGAAAACACACACACACACACACACACACACACACACACACATACGCGGCAGCCACCCAAAGAGGGAGAGCAGCAGGGGAGCAAGTGCAGTTCATCATGAGCGACACTTATCCATTACCACAACATGATTGTATTGACAACAAGGAACTCCACAGCAACATTTGTGTCGAAACTACAGCCACAACTGTCAGGGTCCCAGCTCTCAGTCAGAGACATAACACAAACGAATGTGCTAGAGGCATAATTGATATTCACAGGCAGCACTACAGCGCTAGCCCCATTAGGATAGCAAAGCCTTGATTTACCCCTGGATCTCCAGCTGGTACAGAGGATGCCACTGCACAAAGCCATGGTGGAATCCCCTAAGTAAGCTTTGCCACTAAAAGGCACCAAACCCATGGTGATTAGTCACCTTTTACAATATGTACACTGCTTTACCCCAACAACAACAACAACAACAACAACAACAACAACAACAACGTCGACTGACAAGATGTCAGCTAAGAGGCATTAACACAGCTAAAAAGCATAAGAAACACTGAGAAGATATAACATCACATTTGCACAGAACTATATTACTGACTATGGACACCAGGATTCTTTTTATTTAACTAATTTAACACCCCTGAAGAAATATCTTGGACTCCAGATGAGCGAGAACGTCTTTGGAATGAAATAAACAATTTGTCTTGTGGTATTTCTTTTGCTGCTCTTTACTTTACTGTTCTTTGTGCAAACGTGTGAATCCAACCACATGTAAGTCATATTATCACAGATGATCAAAGTTTAATGCCGGGGCTGTTATCTCAAACAGCTGAAAACACTGGTTACACAGCTGCTAGAGATGATCCACACATTTTTTTTTCCAGTACAACAAATACATTTAAGAGTTCCTCTTTCAGAAAATTGAATATTTAATTCCTTATTTGAGTGGGTTACTATGCTGAGTGTTAAAACTCGTTTCAATTATTCATGGCTGAAAAAGTAAAAACAAATGTTGCTGGAAAATCCAGCCTCTGTGTTCGCCTGAAGTGCTTGTGTACAGAATGTCTTAAAGTGAGGCATCTCTGCCTTTAATTGCTATGCATCTCCATGGAACACAACAGATGCAATTAGCAAATTGAAATGTGACATGGATCTCATATGCTGTGGCGAGTTCTTCTACACTCAGTTATATGTTTATGAAAAGCAGCAATGGGATTGGTTTTATGCAGTAACAACAAAATGTATCATATTAAAATATTACTATTGACAGTGCTAGTTAGTAGTATTAACATTATTGTTGTTATTATTATTATTGTTATTATTATCAGTTAAGTCTGAAATGCCTATTATCTAAGACTCAACTATGTGAAATTGCTCTGAATAGTAGCATCCACTAAGAGTTTCTCCTTAAAACCATTTCTTATTTTGATAGCTGGACAAACAAAAACTGTAGAGTGGGCACAAAGGCCTCAGACTCAGTGTAGGGACATAGACTCCTTTGGGAAATAGCCCTCATGTACATTCCTATTACATCACAAGAGGATATGCATAAACGCAGACGTGCCGCGTCATTCTCCTAGGGGGCACTGTGTACGTTTACACATTCTGAACTGTAGTTTGTAAACAAAATTTCCATCCAATTTTCCCCCATTCAGATTGGGATTGCTGAAACCACTGGCAGCTTCACAAATCCGCTCACTCTCCCGCCTCGCACACATAAACAGATTTGTTAAGCTATTAAGAAGAGCATCTGATAACCAAACAATTCTCCAGCGTCTGAATGAAAGTAACGGAGGCACAGTAAAGGACTGTGGTTTCACTCACAAAGGCTTGAGATGTAGCTAAGGGTGAAACAAAGACAGAGACAAAAAAACATAAAAAAAATACAAAATAGTCCTTTTGGTGTTAAGCAACAAGAGGTGACAAGCACTTAAAAAAGGCTTAACAAAACAAAAACAAAATCTAGTTCTAAGGGGTATGCATGATGCCATTTCTGTGCCTCTGAGAGGCAGTGACTGAGGCAAAAGAAGCAAACTTAAAGAGAAACAAAAATTATAGACTATCTCTCTTGAAGCAACAATCAGTTTCAAATTGCCATCTAGTGGTTGTTCCATTTGCCCTGCTCAGTAGAAAAGCATCATTCATTTTGGGGGACAAAAGATATTGATTTTGCCAGGCCAGGCTCTCTAAATAACAGCCTCTTCTTGGCTGTGGCATGTAAGTGCCCTGATCTGTCCATAGCCAGTCTCCAAACGACACCTCCACGGAGAATGACCAGTGTTGCAAAAGTCATGCACATACATCATCTGCCTATGTTTTTACCTAGAGGCTACCATAAACAGTGCACATAGGATCAACATCAAAGCCCTTACAGCCCCGGTGTATAATGTATGGCCAAATAAATGACTGTGGGAAGACAGAGAGCTACATAAGAGCAAAACATACTGTAGACTGATCACCACATACTAGTAGAGGGGGATATAGCTAGATCTATTGAACTATACACACATGACAAAATCCCAGTGGTCAAACTACAGAGGACTGCTGGAAGTGTAGTTGCTAGAACTACAGGAAGGTTTATTATGGGGGACTGTCAAATAAACAGAAAGAAATACATTTTTATAAATAAATAAATAGCTCTTTCAGATGCACCTTTTAAAAAGATTTGTAAGTGATGCCATCTCTACTAGTGAGGCCCATCACTAATCTTGACTCTTTGCACTGGGAGGAATTAAATTACTAACTCTTTTCCACACCATTAAAAGGGGTCATTTGTAATACGCAGAATTTATAATAAATGTGTTCAGGTTGAATCACGATGAAGGTCAGGGCTCGCAAACCTATGCCAGCATGAAAGCTCTAATCAATGGTCTGCTTTTTTTCTGTCTTCTTTTAAAAACTGGACCAGGACTTTTCATAGACCATACATGTGACTTTCCATAGTCCAGACAAAACATAGCATCAACCTATTTAAGGTAAAAAAAAAAATCTAATATTTTTTTTTCCCCATTTAAAGTAAAACGCTATTTTTCTTCTATTCAAAAGTAAACTCATAGCAATATCATGATCCTTTCTCTGGCTGTGGATCCTGCCTGTACCTCATCCAAGAGCCTCCATTCATAACTGCTCTCGATGTTGCATCTGTCTACAACAAGGGCTTCCTAAATAAACTGGGATGTTGTGGGAAGACAGTTTCCATGTCAAATCTATGGCCATTCATTCGCTGCAGATGTTAGTGAATTATGGCAGTGCCAGACTCGAGAAGCCAGAGTTATGTTCAGATCATTTCTTTGGGGACAATTTTTGTTTATTGTCTAGAAAAAATGGGCATCAAATTCTTTGGGGAAAAAAGCAGGCATCTGTTTCCCCCTTTCCCTTTTCCCAGACTTACGCCTGCAATTAAGCTGCCAAAGATTTCACAAAACATCATAGTCCATGAAAACTTTTCTTTATTTCCAAAAGCATGGCGTCTAAAAGCTCAACGCTTGAGGCAAGAAAAAAGAAAAAAAAAAACATTTCTGAGGCAGGATTATTCCTGGCATGAAGAGGAAGGCGCAATTTATTTATCATGAATTATGTGGGCCGACTCTCTATAGATGTTATGATGCACTGACAATTCAGTCATTTATTATTAGGGGATTACAAATCCTGAAAAGAAAGGGGGAGGCTCTCAGAATCATTTAATATCTAAAAAGACAAGGCATGGATCCGATTCTCCCTTGGCATGTAATAAAATTGTTATCTTGTCAAAATGAATGTGGTGGCTTCTTTAGAGTCCTCATTTACAAATTAATTCTGCGGATGGAGTCCAGAGCAGGGAGCTCACCGAGGGAGGCTGCCACTCCACTGACGGCTTTGCAGCATCCCCACGTTCCCGTCTTTTTCAAAGGAAAGGAATGGAAAAGACAGAGAGAGAGAGAGAAAATCTACAGAAGAAGAGGAGGATGAGATATAGGAGAAAACTAATAGGAAAAAAGAATACAACAGCATAACAGCTGTGTAGCATTAGAGATGTCATTTTATGTCATAATGCATCTCACTCCTCCACTCCAAAACCTGAAAAATGATGAGGGATGCGGAAGGAAAAAGGGGTCTTTGCGTCTAACGAGTGTGGCGACGATAGGAGTATATTGGCTGTTGTACCAAAAGCCGCTCTATGCTGGCACAGAGGTGTAGAGCAAGTGCAACAAAGGCCACATTCAGGGGGCAAAAAAATCGCTTCCTATTCCAACAGCGATAATCAGCTGGCTTGGAAAATGGGTCAATATTATGCACACGGTCACAAAAGCGTGTCACTTTCAGAATGCCTCCTGCTTTCAAGACTTCTATCTCTATTCGAAAAACAAAAGCGCGAGAGAGAGGGAAAAAGAGTTGGGCGAGGTTTCAGCATCTCTCAAGCTGTGAATGCCTTCTTTTTTACCTCCGGTAAACACCCTCCACAGATGGAAAAGAACACTGGTAGTAATAAAAAATTGTGAAAGCAGGGGAGAAATATTCATCCGGGGTGGTAAACTGGTGTAAATAACAGCCTTTCGCCCCTCACCACCGTTGGCGGTGGCAATGGCAAGGGAGAGTGTGTGTGCACTTGTTTTTCTTAGTGTGGGCTGTAACATCCAACTTGTCTTTAGTCACCCAAGCCAGATGGATTTGGCAGGACTGACTGAATGCAATTCCATGGTGTATATGTGTGTCCACGTGTGTGTGTGTGTGTGTGTGAGAGAGAGTTTGAGTGTACTATGTGGTTTGTGTATGTGTATGTTTGTGACTGTGTGTTTGAGTGCACTATGTGGTGTGTGCGTGTGTTTGAGTACACTATGTGATGTGTGTGTGCGTGTATTTGTTTGTGAGTGAGTGTGTGTGTTTGAGTACACTATATGTGTGTGTGTGTGTGTGTGTGTCATGTGGAGGTGGTGTGGCTAAGAGTGCAGAATTCCATCGTGTGAGGCATGAGATTCTCCCTGCTGAGATGGAATGGCAAACAGACAGAGAGAAGGAGGAGGAAAGATGGAGTGAGGGGGATAGAACAGAAACAGAGGATGAGAGAGAGAGAGAGAGAGAGAGAGAGAGAGAGAAAGAAAGAGAGAGCAAAGACGAAAATAACGAGTGTGAGAGATAGAGGGACAGAGGGAAGGGAGAAATGAGGTGAGAGACAGGCGAGCTCTCTGCAGGACTCTAAGCATGTATGTGGCACAGTGGACTTCATCAAGAGAGAGCAGGAGTGTGAGAAAAGGAAGAGAGAGAGACAGAGAGAGAGAGAGACAGAGAGAGAGAGAGAAAGAGAGTAAATGAGTTAAAGTGTCTGTATTTCCATCAGCAGAAGCCTGTTTAATGATTTCTCATTCACCTTTTTCTAATTAATTTAAACTGTTGCATTCATAATGTCCACCTCCATCCAGACTGTTCATCATCATTCTATGTGCTGCCGTTGATACTGTGTGTAAACATTCACAGCAATGACGTCTCTGAAATGGAACTAAATTGTAGACACAAAGTGAGAAGGCCAGAAGGACATGGAGAGAAAGAGAGAGAAAGTCAGAGAGAGAGAGAGAAAAGAAAAGAGAGAGAGAAAAGAGAAATGGAAAAGGAAGCACAGTGAGAGCTAAGGGCAGCAAGAGACCATAATACACAGAGAGAAGAAACAGGCAGAGCTTGAGAGACAGACAGAGAGAAAAAGAGAGAGAGAGACAGAGACAGAGAGAGAAGAAGAAGAAGATGAAGAAAAACAGGCAGAGCCAGAGAGACAGTGGGGAGGCCAGGAAAGAGGAGCCTTGCTGAGGCCTCTCATCACCGTCACTGCAGAGACACCCCTGCTGTGAGCTGCATGAGCTCAGGTCAGGGCAGAGACATAGACGTGTCGTGGCCTTAACGCCGGGCACCTGAATCTCCTACTCCATCTCTCTCATTCTCTCCTCCGTGGGGACGAATGGAAAAAACACCACAGGGGGAACGGGAGCAATGGCCAATTACCATGGGATATCATTCATCCCAGTTATCCGAAAATCTGGCAATTACCGCATGATGTTTCCTCACAATGCTGGGGTGACGTTTTGTTCGAGTTTCTGTTTTGATTGCTTCATTTACACTGCAGGTGCACTCAACAACAACCTACAGGGTGCCAGAATGAGAGAGGCGCCATATTTCACGCCCTTGTTGATTGGAGACAAATATAGAAATGGAAGAATGCAACACGTTGCTTGAAGTGTCATGAATAGATGGCGCACATTTTCTTTTCTCTCTCTCTCTCTCTCTCTCTCTCTGTAGACAGACATCTTGACACACCCTCTTGAAATGCTGAATGATGATTGCATTGAGCCCAAGTCTACACCAAATATGGCCCAGTTCAGCATCACATCAACAGCCCAAACAGAGAAATGGATCTACTCAAACTGCACTCTTGCCATTCAGCACAGCTATTAAATCATCTGAAAAGTTTCCCTCCAATTTTTCAATTCACTGGTATCTGCATTCTGCTAAGCATGTTAGCCCAATACAGGCCTTACAGCACAGGTGAGACGTGGATCTGGTGGATCAGGTACGCATGATCAACAAACACAGTTCCTCCTCAAGTAACATACAGTAACTCATGTCATGACTAAAGGGCCGTTCACATCAAGAACGATAACTATTACCACAAATAAATATTGCTCTAATTAATATGAATGACAACGTCCACATGGCAAACTACAGCGATACGCCATGTGCAACAGTATTGTTGGGATCACTTTAAGAGTGATTTTTAGAGCGATAAAAGTTCATTCAAATGAGGACAGACTTATGTTATCGTTGGTCAGTGTGGACGGAAATATCATTGAATGTCGTTACAGTTACAGTTATTTTTACAGTTAGGTGTGAACGGCCCTTAAGGAGATGCTTTTATCAAAAGTGTCACAGATTAAGTGTGTGTGTGTGTGTGTGTGTGTGTGGGGGGGGGGGTCAGTATTTAAACAAGGGTCGACTGAGTCAGTTGGTGGTGATATCTCCGCTCCACCAACACTCCTGTCCAAATGACTTCTGGGCTTTTTTTTTCGGACCATATGAAACCTTGTTTGCAGCCTCAACTGCTATCTGTGTCCGCCTTAACAGCCTCCATTACCCCTCTAGCTCACCATTCAATCATCTAAAACACTGCCTGTTCTCTGCTGCTCCAGCACCCGACCATCAATATCACTTCTCCTAATCAATCTCACTCCACCTCTGCTCCCACCTCCAGCCCGCTTACCGTCAACACACATACCACCATTCCACTAACAGGTAAGAGTGAAAAAGAATTTCAGGTCACAGTAGCAGATGAGGTGCCATGTTTTTGATCGCTCCATGGAATGGAAAGGACATTATTGATTTGGGCGAGTTCCCATCACAGCATACGGGTTTTTGTTGAGGACATTTTTTATTTATTTATTTTTATTTATTTTTTTAAATAGAATGAAAAATGTACCATTAAAACCGATGCAAACATTACTCTTAGAATTCAAGATCAGTGATTTGATGTGTCATCCTTGGACTTGAGCTTTATTGTGTCATCCTTTTGACACGATATGCACAAGTACACTTTTCTTATTTTATTATCTTATGTTTTTATTTATATGTATCTATTTATTCTTCCTACAGTGTCAATATGGAATTCAAATCAATCAGTTCAACCAAACCCTAACGCCTCCAGGGGCGTCATTATATTTACACACCACATCATTGACAGTAGCGCAGAACTTGATTTAGCCCTCTAGCGTGGTGATATGTTTTCTTAACCTCAGCACTCCACTCTACACTCTACAGGGTTTCCCCAGATCCCTGCCCTACAAATCCACCTTAATTCCTCCACCTGCCTCCATGGCAGCTGGGATCTCTTCGAGGCCATGGCTATTTCCCAATCCCCATTTCCTATCCCCGAGACTGAAGGGTGTGCGTGTGGGGCTGCATCTCGATTATGGCATTTCTAGTTACGCACAAATCACTTACTACTCTTTCAATCGTTTATCAAAACGCAATCTAGGTCACTGACGGAGAGGATGATGGGACTGAGCTCTTTCAGCTTTGAGCTCATTCCTCTTTGGCTTCCAATGCAATGTGCAAACAGTTTTAAGAATACACTGAATTACTCGTGGGGAGGTGTGTGTGTGTGTGTGTGTGTGTGTGTGTGTGTGTGTGTAGGAGGGGGGGTCGTCTTGGATGTTTGAATCCACCACAACCCCCCCACCCTCCAAATCGATCCCACTAAAAGCTTTAATCTGATTGTTAAAAGAGCTGATTTGACAAAGCTGTTATCAGACTGATTTAAGTACCAATCAATATTGCATTACGTGAGGGGTCCTTTCCTCTCGCTTTGCCTGATGTTACTTTTCCAAGGACACATTCCATGGAATTTACCTCTAACCCTGCACCCCTCTAACACACACACACACACATACACACACACACCTACTCACTCACCCAGAGGGCATGCAAACACAACACGTTCCATCCCCCTACCCCTCAAACACACAGACAGACACAGACACAGGCACGCACACACACACACACACACACACACCACACACACACACACATCCAATAGCGAGCAAGACATTAGCAGGCTTCCTCATGCACAACACGGCCATTCTCTCTCTCCCTCCATCTCCCTCTCCTACCTCCCCACCCACCCCACAACATTAGCAATGCGAGGCAAAGGTAATTTAATGACAATACATAAATTAGAGATGGGGCGTGAGGCTGACATCTCTTATTGGCGCTCGGCTGACAGAATATTTAAGCGACCACGAAAACAGACTTCATCTCCTCTCGGTGTATACTTAGCAATATCCTCTTACACATGGAGAGTACAGCAGTCCCTTTTTTTTTTGTATTTATACATTCAAGGTGGCTCTTGTGTAGAAATACATTGCCAAAATGGTACTAGTAAATGCATCAACATGTTTCGACAGATGCAAGACAGGGAAAAAAAGTGAATTTTTTTTAAAAACAGGAAGAAAACACGAGAAAAAAAGAAATGGAACCAAAAAATGAAACAAAGGAAACGCTCCAAGAAGCACAGTAATCGAGTCCCCTCGGCTAAACAGCGTTCATTATCCAGCGCGGCATAAATAAGTGCGACTTCTCTCACAAAAGGCAAAAGGAAGAGAAACAGCATGAACGGCCAGCGCTGGTTCTCACAGAAGAGCTGAAGGGTGGTGCAGGCACCAGCCCTGTTCACAGCGGCCCCCCACTTCCTCAGCCTGCCCAACTGCCCGGCCACCCGCCTGCCTCGTTCACGTGCCTCACTCGGGCAGTGATGGCCAATTAGGCCCTGTGTGATGAGCGATCCGCGGGCCTGGGCAGCAATTAGGTATCTGGGAGAGGTATCTCATTAC
Organism: Tenualosa ilisha; assembly: GCA_015244755.2. Taxonomy (NCBI): domain Eukaryota; kingdom Metazoa; phylum Chordata; class Actinopteri; order Clupeiformes; family Clupeidae; genus Tenualosa; species Tenualosa ilisha. The sequence goes on along the minus strand of PYXC01000048.1, from coordinate 653,172 downwards.
GGTCTCCAGCCAGTTCCATTACGGCTCTGCCGGAGCACTGCCCCGTGGCTCTAACGCGGAGCCCAATAACGCTCATTAGAATCTGGGCTGGTTTCACCTGCCCGTGGCTCATTCACAGCCCTCCTAGGTTCATTCCCCCTCCCTCTCCTCCCAGCTTTTCATGACGCCGATGCCCAGCTGAAAATGCCTTGTTGGCGTCACTCTTTCTTTCTTTCCTTTTTTTTTTTTTTTGCTCTAACAGTCTCAGCAGAATGCTTACTTTGGAAAAGATTGAAATCTGACCCAATAAATGAGAAGAGGTGCAGTGGTGTTGGTTAAACTGAATGTCTATACAGAGTTTCAGGAATACAGACCAGTTTCCACTATTAACCATTTGGACTGCAGGTACATAAAAAATGGGCAGTTCATCATTCAATCCTCACCCCACCCCCTGCCACCCCCTGAGTTTCCCAGTGTTTCTCATAAAAGCAGTGAGAGTGTGTGTGTGTGTGGGGGGGGGGCTTAATTAAATTCCAACTCCTTAATTGTTTCAAAGGAGGCCGGCTACTGGTGGAGTACTAATGGGAGAAGTCATCAGAGGCAGGAGGTGAGCTGAGGTGAAGAGAGCCAGGAGGGTGTGCTTAAACCCTACAGGGGGTGCATGACTACTCACGGAGGCCGGTGCTGTGAATGAGTCGTTTCGAATAGCACATAAAATATTCCCAAGCACCGTCTGAGTAGGTAAGGACAGTAAAAAAAAAAAAAAAGAAAGCACAGTGAACTGAACCACAGTGAGTTTGCCCAATCAGGAAAGTAAAGAAGGTTTCTCCTTAACATTTCACTAATTGAGACATTAGCTTTTTGAGGTTTGATAATTACTGTTAAATTATGTTAACTTATTGTGCGAAAAACAAGGGGAAACAATCTAATTATACTGCTTTTTAAAATTTTTGCTCTTCAAGAGTTCATAATAAGAAAGCATTTTCGGCATTGTTATACAATCTTTCATCATCAACAGACCATATTAAGACAGTCATCAAACTTCAAACCCCAGAGCAGTTCCAGCGCCATCTCCTTTCCTCTCCCATCCCCTCTCATCATCAATTTTTATCAGCACAAAAGAGTAACAATACACGGGGACTTCATGCATTAACAGGCTCTTTGCTTTTATGTCACCCAAAGAAGACGTCTCTGAATAAATTATTTTACAGAAACTACATGAAAAAGGGAGATAAAAGTGTCTGGAGGTACTTAAGGTCAAATACCTGAAGTCGACTGAGCTCGCATGAAATATGCAAGCCGTTCTAACACTGCGGCACACGTTGGGTAAAAACCCATTCAAGCTGCAGTTCACCTGAACTACTTCATGCATGCTTTGCCAGTGCAGACACTATTCAGGAACCATTTGGGGTTCTTTTTTGTTTTTTTCTTTCTTTCCTTTTTTTTTGTGTCCGCAAGGCAAAGACAATGTTGGGATAAGGGAGTGTACTTCTAATTACACCCTCATCACATTCAAAGCAGCAGGTGGATTCCCACATGCCACTACCTTCCCAATATAATTCTCTGCCAACCTCCCGCTCTACCAAAAACACACACACACACGTAGACACACGTAGACACACACACACACACCATGTTAACTACCCAAAAGGCAGGTGGCACTGAACGCTACCCATATGGCGTCAGCCGAAAAAGAATAACCCTGAAGAATTAGGGCCTAACTGCCACTGAGCGGTCCAAGAGATGGAGATCAATGGGGCCCACTTATCACCTCAGGACGTCGGGTGTTTGCGATTTGTCTCCTGGTGAATGGGATGCAATCTGCAGCGTCAAGAGGAAGAAAAGCACCTTTTTTTTTGCCCCCCACTCTCCTTTCACTCCAGACTCGACTTGACTTCCATCTCCGCTCATTTCAGCACACTGCTCTCGCCAAGAGATCATGAACTCTTGCCACGGCTGAACTCTCGCCCATCTCTCTCTCTCTTCATGAGTGTGTGTCTCTCTCTCTTTCTCTCTCTCTCTCTCTCTCTCTTTATACATGTTTCTCTCTCTCTCTCTCTCTCTCTCTCACTTTCCCCCATGCTTATTTCTCACACGCTATCTCTCCTTCCCTTTCTCTTTGTCCCTCTTATTTCCCCTCCCTCTCTCCACTGCAGCATCGCGGACAGGTCATTTTAAACATGGCTGCCCATCTCCATCTGTCAGCGTGGTGAGGGGAGGGGGCGAGCTCCCACGTGCAAAAAGCACCCTATTATCCCTCCTCATCCCTCCCGGCCTCCTTGGGCGCTGCAGCACTGCCAGTCCAGCGAGGTCCTGCTGGGAAATGAACACAGCACAGGGAGAAGTCCTGGGAGAACACCATTGCTACGGGTAAGTAGCAAAGAGAGAGACAGAGAAAGAGAGAGCCAGAGAGAAAAAGACAGACAGAGAGAGAGAGAGAGAGAGAGAGGCTGATTATGGCAAAAAGCAAGAGAAAGAAAGAGGGGAGAAGAGAGTGTGTAAGAGAGAAAGACAGAAAGGGAAAAAAGTAAAAGAAAAGAAGAGCGAAAGTGAGATACAGATAGAGGCCTGGGAAGAGGCCGGATGGGAAAGAGAGGGAGAGAGGGAGAAGGAGGCAGAGGGATCGAGAAGGGTGGGAATGCGGTTTCCACCAACAGGAAATCAAATCAGGCCAATTTATTGGGAGCGCTGCTCCAGAGATTTCCCGTTTACAAATAGCTCCAGCATGGTGTGGGCCTTCTCACAGTCAGTTGAGTGAGAATGCTGGGAAAGCGTGAAAATATATATAACAATGTGAAAAAAAGGATTCTTGGAATCCAAGTGGGGATTTTTTTATATTTTTTTATTTTATTTTTAAACTGTAATGTACTGCAGTAACACAAACTCTCGCCGCTGTTCGATACTTGGTTATTCTGTGGTGGCTGTGCACTCTTTTCCCTTTGAAAATGACACCCATATAAGGTCAACAATGATTGTCTCGCTATACGATCCATAGTGGTTTATTGGTCCAGATTACATAAAGGCACATTTCTCAGAACAGCTCTCTCTTAAAGCTACATAATGCAGGTCAGAAGAGATGTCTTACTGAGAAAACAAATATCCATTTATGAGGAGAAAAGTGACCTTGAGAAATATTCTGCAGAGTATAACAAACACATCAGACTTACACAAACGCATACACACACCTTTAACTAAGCATGCTATGCAACAACAATATAACAATTTCAGGAACATGTAAACCTATGCAACAAGACAGAGCTAGAAAAACACATAGATAACCAAACACGTACCAGAAATACCTATCAGATGCACTGGCCGCGCCATTCAGCCTGCTTCCCATCCATGCAATAACACTACATAATGCACTTTCCCTGCCCGGCTCATAACATGCAAGCCTGGCACTCACAAACCCTCATAAAAAAAAAAATCTCCTTCAAGGTGAAACTGGTCCTTGAATAGTATTTATACAAAAAAAATCTGAGAATACATGAGGTCACCGCTTTACTTGAGAATCTGAGAGCAGGCGAAAACATGGAGCACTATCTCTTGTGCAGATGGCGCTATCAGAGGGAAAAATGCATACATACGTACATTATGTACACACTCAAAAGGAACCATAGGGAGAGAGTCCAAACAAATGAAAACATCCTGGGAGGTTTCGCAGACTCACAGCATCCCACTCTATAGCGCTGGCACCTCTCCAGCTCTAAATCACTACAACTCCAGAGCAATCCAGTGAGGTAATTACAGCCCCAGCTCAAAGCCACACTGTCACAAGCGTCGCCTCCTTCATCTGCACATTTCAGAGACGGTGAAGTGATGGAGGTGGCGGCACTTTAACCACCTCTCACTCGCATCACCTCGCCAACCCCCCGATGCTGCAGTGCCACCTGCGGTGGGCAGGGAACCTGACGCTCTTCTTTTCCACCAGTGTGTGAACACACACACACACACACACACACATACACAGATACAAACACAAACACACACACATGAACGCGGACACACACACACACGAACGCATGCACACATTCACACTCACACTCAGAGAGAGAGAGAGAGAAAGACAGAGCGCAGGTAGACACAGCCAACTTCAATTTAATTGTTTAATTTTGCAAGTGTCGCAGACCTGTCCTGAGACCATCCCACCAAGCGTGTCACCAGACACACACCTGCACTCGCCAAATGCTCCCATCGGTGTGCGTAAAAAAAAGGCAAAGGGGGGGCGGCATGACGCCTCCAACGGTGTCCCTTTGCCTTTTGCACTCTGGACGCCTGATTGAGTCCACCTGCCCCTGGTAGCCCTCCACACCCCTGTACCAACCATCTGTGGATCCAACAGCTTGGGCCCAGTCACTGAAACCAGAGCTGATGACAGACAGACAGACACTTATGGCTGCAGTCATGACCACGGCACCTCACTTCACGTCACTCCACTCTTCTTCTCCTCTCAGCTTCCTCTCTGGCAACACTGGAGCAACTGGCCATTTTGGTCTCCAAAAGTGAAGTCCCACCATCTCCTTAGAGAAATGGGCCAGTGCAAGGTGAGGTGGTATGTAGGGAGATGCGGTCTTAAGGTCTAAATTTTTTGGTAATGAAAACATTAGACTGGACAGATAAGAGTTTCAGTAGAGCTCAGAGGCATTCACGATGAATGTGTCATGACTTAAGTTTTGAATAAATTTTTTTAATAAATGAAATAAAATTTTGAATAAATAAATAACAAACACGTTTCATGAAAACTCACATAAATGAAGATATCTATCTGTTTTTGCTAATAAACTCTTCATTTGTTAAATGTCAAACCACCCACTCAGTACAGCATATTAAGCATTACTGTCTCTTGTGCTTTATAGGCCAAGGCTACTCTCACTTCTCAACCTCATGTTTCTTCTGATCTAATTCAACGACTGAAAAAAAAAGAAAAAAAATGTCCGAGCATGAGCAATTATGGATGCCCCGAATGCCTTTTGGTGACTAACATTTCCTATTAGTGTGCTCGAGATGCGTTGCAACCCAATCCAGTGACAATAACAACAAAGTAGTGATTTGCTTGTGGTGTCGCTCATGGAAAGGAATAAGAGCTATGCTAACTGCCTGGCTTATTACGATGCCCACTCACTTGAATGTCACGACAGACACATTAATTAGCCAAGACCCCATCTGTTTCGAACTATTGGTGAAGAGGGTTTATTCATTTTCATCTTTGGCAGTAACTACCATCACCACCTCCTTTTTTTGAAATTGCTGACACATTCTGACACTTTCCTTTAGTACCAAACCCAAGGTTTAATCACTTAGCCAAAAATAATTTACCATTTCTAAGGAAATTAAATTTAATCAAAAAAAAAAGGAAATTGAGCAAATGTGTATGTGAAAAAAACAGAGCAAACATGTAGCCTTTGTGAAATTCACTTAGAAGGGGACGCTTGGGTACTTGGATATAATCAGTGACTCTCTATACTATACCCACTATACACTATACATACAGGCTCAGCAAGACTATACATAATACAAACAGGCCTGGCACATCTATACACTGCCATACATACAGACTCAGCACGGCTATACAGTACTAGAGATACAGGTTCAGGATGACTATACACTACAACGCATATAAGTTCAGCATGTCTATACACCAATACATACACAGGCTCAGCTATAAACTATACATACAGACGCAGCATGAATCTGAATCTTCAGTGGTGCCAAGCCCGGCTCCCAGAAGGCCAAACAAGTAGGTGAAGGCTGTCTATCAGTCAAAGGAGAAACAGCAGAGCTTCGGCACAGAAGCCGACTGCTGACATAACGCTGTGGTTGTGGGGCTGGATGCAGCCTCTCCGCTCGCAAGACACGTGAGAGACAAAACAGATTGTCTTTCCCCCGCTCGTTCATCCAAAAACACTGTTATTGGGAAAACAGACGGTTATTTCAAAGAGAGACAACTGTTCGGAATTTGGCTAGTCTTGCATGACAACAGCGGAAGAGAATACAAAGAACATCCAGGAAATGTGAGCATGTTTTCACGGCTCATCCAGATGCTTCTAAACCTAAAATATAAACATTTAACTCTGCAAATATATTTTCTTTGTAAAAAAAAAAAAAAAAAAAAAAAAAACACTAAATCAAACAACATCATGAACTGTGGCAGGCTTCTTTTGTTCAGCCCATAAGGGATGAAAACATAACATGCAAAACAAATGCAAATTTCTTACCATGATCACAAAAGTTGCACAACATGCAACAAAAATGCAAAATGCATATTGTTATTGTCAGAGCAATACTTTGCACACAAAAGAAAAGAAAAAAACACCTTGCTAATATCAGATACAAGGTCTACAAGCTAGTAAGATCATATGGATTACAAAACAAGAGTGTGTTCAACAATGCTACACAGAAAGAACTTCAAATAATGTGGAGAGAGAACTAAGAGCAGGCCTACAGACTTCAGCTATCTGGCTACTCTGATCCTAAAGCAGTCTTAATGTAGGGGGATCGGCTCTTAATGTTGTTACTGTATCCTGCTGAGTGCTTTAAAATGTAACCAGTGGCTCCTTTATAATGCATGGCATGTCCTTTCAAACCGTCAGAGGCTTGTCTATGTAAATGTGAAGCATGTGCGGTACAATAGCCGCTGAGGTACCAAGCATACAGCATCCATCTGTATTGTCCATTTGAACTCTTCCTCTTCTGCTCTTTCGCTATTTATTCCAAGACTACCTGTGTGGCTCTTATGCACACAATAGCAAACCCTCAAACCGCCTTAACCCCCAATCCAACCATCACCACCACCACCAGGGGTAATCAGGGGACAGCTATTGTATTGCTGAGGTCATGCCCCTTCAGGTCCCACGATGCCACAAAACAATCGCCTGAAGGGTGACGGAGGGTAATGTGGGCACATCTGAATGTTTGAAATGCAAACAATTACGCCAAGACGGTGTCCACCCTGATTTAATATGGGACCACTTACTGGCCATAATTCATCATCGAAGGTGGAATGACGAATACAAGTCGGTAGATTAATTAATGTGTCACATGAGACTCTCAGGAGGATAGTTTGTACAGTAATTAAGCATTCCACATCATTAGTTCACAGGAGCTTTTTGTCTTGTGTGCTCAGAAAAGGTTAATCTCATTCCAGATGTTTGAATAGAAAGTGTTGCACCACCCCCCCCAACACACACACAAACACACACACACTCCTGTACCAATCACAGGAAGATTGCTAGTGGCAGAGAGATGAATGCAATTGGTGCACAGAAATGAGAGCAATTCTCTTAGTGCAATACTCTTAATTTATGGTGATCTTCCTCCGGATAGGAAAAGTGTCAGAGACACACATGAGCAGAGAAACCCACATCACATGAGGTCTTCAGCCTGTATTAATCCCATTGAATGAGAGTGAAGGGATGTAGACTATGAATTTGAGCATGTGGATATGAATGACTGACGAGTTAAACAACATGATCCAGTTAGCTTAAGTGCTTATTTTCATTTAGCTACTCAAGTGTTTATGTAAATGTCTACTATACAAATAAGATTCAGTATAGCGGGGGGTAAGCCCCAATCTCCATATACAAGAAATTTCACCACCAAGTCAACATAGCCTCTTACTGTAAGTTAGAAAAAAATCATCAACAGGTAATGTTCTCTTAGGGTCTCCACTGGCTTGTACATAGGATGACAATGTGACACTTTTCAATAACATTTTAATTAAAATTTTGCATTCAATTCATAAGCAATTATTGTCATTGCTATTTAACAGTACTGGCTTTTGCCAATACACAAAGTGCAATCTGGTTAATTAAAAGGAAATTTAAAATTAGACACAGCCAACCCAAGTCTGTGAAAAAAAGCATTATATATTTGTTGGCAGGATGACTGTGTGTGTGTGCGTGTATGTTTGAATGTGTGTGTGTGTGTGTGTGTGTGTGTGTTTGAATGTGTGTGTGTATGTGTGTATTTTTATTTGTATAATCACTATTTATTTCTAATCTAATCACTTGATGCATTTCAACCGGAAAACAGAGTGGCATCAACACCAAATTCACAAGTTCAGTTCCCTGGGTACACACACACACACACACACACACACACACACACACACACACACAATTTACAACCCACCTGCTGAGACGCAGGTAAGAATGTATCCCTGGAAGCAAACAGCTTCTGTATGTGTATGCTCCAACCTTTAAAACAATAACCCCTGCAACACCTGCTTTTACTTAACTACTTCACCTCTAAAATAATAACCTTCAGATCACCTGCTTTTGTTCCACTCTAAAATCCATCTCTAAAATAATACTAACCCCTGCAACACCTGCTTTTATTCAAATAACTTAAATGTAAAATAATAAAACTTCAATGTCTGCACTTATTGATTGATCCCATGGGGGGGGGGGGAACTTGTTGGGAGGAATGTGACATCACATGACAGGGAACTCATACCCTAAGGCACCTTTTCTGTAGGACTCGTGTGCATCACATAGAGTTTAACCTCTTTTATGCCGAGATGTTGCTCCTGGTAAAATTTCAGCTGAGAAAAAGACGGTGTGAAACTTCTACTTCACTGTGCCAACATAACAGAAGCCCACCGACGCCATAATCAGTTGTGCTGTGTGAGGATCCAACTCTGAAACAGGCTTCTGTTATCACCCAACTCAACCTCCTGTTTTGCTGCCTTTTCCAAAACTGATTAGCTAATCCGCTACATAAAGAGATAAATAAATGAAAATAAGACCCTGAAATGAAAAGGCCTCAGGCTTTCCTTGTGATGGCAGAGCTCCACCTGCGGCACCCCACACAAACTGAGTAGTGTTTATCAGGGTGAGATGACGAGAAGAGGGCCAAACTGAGGAGTGTTTATCAGGGTGAGATGACGAGAAGAGGGCCAAAACTGAACACGTTACTATTGAAAAAATGCAATATTAGAACTATAAAATTGGACACTGCCTGCTACTGAAAGGGAGGGGGGGCATAGAACAATTTTATATTATAATATTAAAATGACCCAAATTATTTTCTGCCATAGGACCCAAAATTTCTAGCACTGCTCCCCTTTGCCAAACAGTTACATATATATATATATATATATATATATATATATATATATATATATAAGTTATAGAGAGTAATAATCAAATACTGGGCCTTCACATGCCTTGCCTTCACAAGACAGTACAGTCCTGGTTTTCTGCAGTATAGCAGTGTGTGTGCAATGTATTGCATCTTCCTATAAAAATGTTAATGATGGCACTAGCCTCTAGAGCCTTGAACTGAGTCAAGTAGCTTTGGGGATGTCCTGCTGAGGGTGCTTTGACCCTTATATTGGAGAGCACAGGTAAGGAACACTGAGGTAAAAGGTTTTCCTGCCCTGACGCTTAGGGAGTGTGTTTTGTTTTCGTGGAACGTGTGTGTGTGTGGTGTGTGTGTGTGTATGTGTGTGCGCGCGTGTGTGTGTTTGTGTGTACGTGCTCATACAAGTGCACGTGTGAGGAGAGAGGGAGGTCTAAGGGTTAAGGCAGCACAGAGGCCCGTGCATTAGCCGGGGTTTCGTCTTGATTTATGACGATGCGTTTGCTACCTATTGAGTCCAATTACACAGGCTGAAAGCACGCACAAACAAGGCCTCACGTGGAGGCCATAACAGCCTGAGAGAGAGGAAGAGTGGGGCAGCATGGTGCTGTCTATGCACACGGAGTGTGGAGTGTGTGTGTGCGTGTGTGTGTGTGTGTGTGTGTGCGCACACGCTCTAGTGCGATCAGGGGGTATGATTTATGGCCTCCGCTGGGCTCTGAATCTAATCTCTCCGTAATGCGGCGCAGCGCGAGCTGAGGATCAAATAGCCACAAACCTGAGATCAGTTTGTGTAATTACTGGCTGCAGTGGTCCAACAGAGATCCAACTGATTACACCATCCTCTATATATATTTAAAGCAGTGGTCTGCAGAGGAGGAAGGTGTGTGTGTGTGTGTGTGTGTGTGTTGGAGGGATTACTGGTTTGTTTTTTTTCCTATTCTCAACCTACACACTGCACCAAGTACACTACGGCTCGCTTTTCTCATGGCAGAGAGGCAGAAATTATGCAGAGTTAAAATCACAAATAAATGAACGAGTAAAAAAGCGAATGAATGGCGGCACCATTTCCGCAAAAGGCTTTTGTCGTTTTTGTTTTGCTCGCTTCACACACACAAACACAGTGATTGGCTGGGGTTCACTGAGGTGAGAGTGCTGAGGGGTTAAGAGGCCATGCCTTCTTTAGCAATGACTATAGCATTTGGTGATTAGTTGTGTTGATGGATAACTAATCCAGCAGAGTGGTGGAGGTCTAGAGCCATGAGGTCATGTGGCCTTAAATACCGATCAGCCGCGCCTGATTGTTTGTCTGTGCGGTGATCTCCGATGAGGACTATACCAACTCATGGGATCAACCTCATCTGGGTCCATAGTCTACATGGATCCTGATCTCAATATGAACTAATGCCCATTTATTTGCTTCCTGTATCTTTCTTTTTCTCGTTTACTGAGCTAATACTTCAATGTATGCAATTTCACTACATGCCTTCCATTAGTTTTTCAATGTATGTGACAGATCAACTCCTTGATCCATGATAACCACCTTTTCATGCCAATGCACGTGCATCTCCGGCCTTCGCTCACCACTTCACGTTGAGCAGCACGATCTTGATCGTTTACATGACAGACGTCATGACAGGAAAGGCCAGGGCACAAAAACACATTAACATGCATTTGATACTCCATTCAGAAAGAATGAAAAGGAAAAATCAAGCAGTGAAAGATACTTGGTCATAATTCAAGGCAGTCATTATCCACCCACCCCCCCATCTCATATTCACATCAGAAATCAAGCAAAGGCCTGGTGTTCAGCCACTTCTGTTGATTGTAATGTTCACTTCTTAGTGGCTATTCAGGGAATATGCAAACTCTCTCTTAATGGCTTCTCCTAGCTGGCAGAAATCTAATAAAACATACAGTGAAATAAATTGAAAAGAGAGAGAGAGAACTAGACAAAGCTGCAGAATACTCAGGGTCAATACTGTCTAATGAGTGTACTCTAAAGACCTGTTGTGGCATCGTCCATGAGGTAGGTCATGGTGGCGGTCTGTAGACGCTGTCAATAGAGCTATGTAAATTGATTGTCCTTATCATTTCCCTGCACTATGTGCTCAATGGCTAAAGTCAATGATGCTTCGTTGCACCAGGTGAATCAGACCTAGATGAGAAATGTCCGCCAATTAACATGTTACTCGGCAACTGGCCTTTTAAGCTTCTGGGGAAGAGAGAGCAAAGGGATTCATTTTGTTTCCATATTTTAAAAAAAAAAAATTAAATGCCAATGGACTCCAACTGAGATCAGTGAAGGGGCAGTAAATTCACTAGATTCATATGCCGATTGATTTGTTACACGCAGCTCTTCAGACCAGCAGTCATTTTGCTTTCATTAAATACTGCGCCATCAAGCCACAGAACAGCAGCGATGGCCAAGACTGACCTATGCACTGTGATTCACTGCCCAAGAGCAATGACAGTTATTGTGCAAGGGCAGGGTGCAAAGAGAAATATATATATATATATATAGAGAGAGAGAGAGATAGGAAAGAAACAATGAATGAACTTATGAACAAACATTGAATGAAAGTACTGAATGAATGAATGAAAGAGTGAATGAATGAATGAGTAAATGAGTGAATGAGTGAATGAGTGAGTGAGTGAGCATGAGAATACACATGGGTATATGCTAACGTGTGTGTACTGAAAAGGGAAACACATTCTCAAGGCCCGACTGGAGAGCAGACTAAATCGTCCCTCATAAATTTTACATTAATGGCAGCGGTAACCAAGGCTGTTTACCACAGGACCATTAAATGTATTTAACGTTTTCCACACAGACTGATTACACAGAGCTTCCACATCAGCTCTCCCCATCGATGAACGGATTTCTTGATTCAATCAAATTTGCTGCCCACTGTCCTCATCTTCTTCTCCGCTTACATTTTTCCTGTTCTTAATATCCTAATTGTCATTTCAGAGTGTATGCACATTGTCATTAATATTTCCTATAATGCAATCACCGGAGCCTTCTTTCCTGACGTAGCCTTTAGCAGCCTTGGCTCTATCTTAACTCGACTCAATTCAGGAGCACTGATCTAGTTATGATAAGAGAACAACAAAATCTGGTGTTTCTTGAAATAGAATAACGCTGCTGTTAAGGGTGTTAAAGGTGTATTAGCAGGAGAAACAAAACAGTTGGTGAACGCCAGCGCTCTATTTCTGATGCCTAGTACACCTATTTCTCCCTTTGCAGGCCTATGGGAATTCCATTTGCAACCTGTCTGTATGTTTCCACTCGAAAAAAAAGCAACAATGTCAGCTAAAAATAAAACAACAATACTATACAAAAATAACTAATCATGAGTTTCCAACCCCTTCATATTCTCACACAGCCTCTAAAGCAACATTAGTCGAAACATTAAGGCTGTCTAATGCACTCCTTTGAATATTCTCCAAGAGCAATTATGTTTATCTTGATGTCTATCTAACCTTGCCCCTGTAGGACCATTTGGTAATTCGATAAGAGGGACCTTTAAATTCCCATAGGAAGGATATGGGGAGAAATCAATGGCCTATCTGTACCTAAGGAGGAGGCCTCTCTTCCTGATATTTGCATGCAGTTGAGAGCTAACAAGCCAAATGGCATCTTAAGAGACACATTGTGTCAGCAATCAGTGCATGTTTGATTAATTTGGGTGTAATTACTTCACCGTTTCCTTCAATGAAAGAACTAACTCGCTCCCTTTCCAAGGGTAAATGGGCTCTTCCTGTTTTGATGGCATCACTGAGATGCTTGTGTGGCGGCTGCTTTCAGTATGGGACTGGCAGCTCTGTTTTGATCTGGGCTTGAGCTCCCTATTTCAGTTGCCCGTCAAGGGACGAGAGAGCAGATGTCTGGTATTTATCAGCCACCAGACAGCAAAAAAAAAGTCATGAAAAGCTTAGGAGACAAACAGCGACTTTCCTTGACTGTCTGGGGTACTTGTTACGCACAGTCGCAGACCCACCAAGCACAAACAAATGTGTATCAAAACAAACCTAAAACACATACACTAAGATACACAGACACATATGCAACCAACACACACACACACACACACGCACACACACACATACACACACACACAAAGTCAGCCAAAAACACACACACACGCACACACAATTAAGAATTCTTAGGGGACAAGAAGCTGATTGTTTATCTGTGTTTGTGGCAGAGAGAATTGAAATCCTTGGCTTGGGATAAGACATCAATCTTCCTCAGTGGGACGCGTAAATAAATCTGATTAGAAGCGGAATCATTTCCCCTTCAGGATAGTTTTATCTGCCCGCTCCATGCCTTAGGACTAGATAACTGGGGAGGCACTTGGCACAGGCAGGCAAAGGTTGATGCTTTACGCTCTGCTCCCTCACCCGTCCTCTGGCGAACCTGGGGAGAAGGATCCAGAAGGACCTCCCCCCTCTTGCTGCTGGTTTACGCCACCTCAACTGCTCACCAAAAAATCTCTTTTCTGGCTGCCAAAGTCCAGGCCAAGTAACCTTACAGACACACATACACAAAAAAAGAGAGAGGCCTCCTTTGTAAGAGGGAAAAGATAGTAGACAAAAAAAAATGGTCGGGCTTTGAGAGGCACGGGAGATTCTCCGTGAATCAAAGCACGGCTTCCTTTTTTGCATACAAAGTAGAGCTTACTCATAAGCCTGGGTCATCTCATGGTTTTGATCAGATATTACATTACACATGCACATAATAAGTAACTTCCACAGACTGAATACGTGCTGTTTTCCGCCAAACCCAAATCTCGGCTGAGAAGGCTGATATTTACCAGCCCTGCCAGATTCCTCCCGTCAATACATCACGTTTCAATACACCAGACAAGCCCGGTGACAAAGCAGTCTTTTAGGCCAGCAGATAAAGGACTAATTTGCTACAATTTTGCCCAGGGGATGCTTATCTTTGAATTAAAATAAGGTCAGAAAAAATGAAAACCTGTCTGGGAGTCGATAATAAGACACTGGCAGAGTGAAATAAACCACCTTGAACCTTTGTTTATAAAACGGAAGAGTAATGCCCCTGATCTTGTACACCACATATTGCCATTTACCTCCACTGAAGAGGAAATGCATCACCACAATGAAGAAGCATAAATAACTGATGAAAGCAATAAAGGGGGGTGGGGGTGGGGGGGGGGTTGCAGAACTCTGGGTTTATCGGAGCCCAAAAAAAACCAGATAAATAACAAGCGAAAACAGACAGGGAAATATTCTCTGCGGTTGGGCTGATAAGGAAACCTACAGGAGTGACTTTTTTACGGAAATAAACAAACAGCAAGTCATAAATCAACACGGCCGTGAGCCAAGGCAAACCTGCCTTTTTGTGGCACGGATGACTCGAGCCCATCACTACTTTTAGCGCTGATCAAAGATGCACCTGCCTGGGTGTCCGTGTGCTCACGCTGGGATCGACTCCTCGTGGTGAAGATTTATGAAGTGCCAAAATCACTGCTTAGACACGAACACATGCTACATTGTTCTGAAGAAAAGCGATGCATTCTATGTTAAAACACACACACACACACACACACACACACACACACACACTCACACACACAAATGAACAGTTTTGGACTTTGGGAGATATATTAGCAAAAATTGCACCCACAGCAAGCCAGCAAGAATGTCGGTCTTGAAACAGCAGGGACATCTCAAAGAGTTCTTACTAGCCAGTTGAGGTAAATCAGATTTTGCGGGAAAGTCATAAATGCATACATGTGCGTATTAAAGACTTAATTAACACAGAGCTCCCTCTGGGGCACAATGGTGATGAAAGACGGCAGGATTCCCTGCGATTTCTCCATCGGCCTGCAGTGCCCCCTGCAAACCGAAATGAAGGAGGACGAGGGTCAATTTAACACAGACTAGTGTAATCTGTAATGACCCAAATGAAAGAGGACGAGGGTCAATTTAACACAGACTAGTGTAATCTGTTATGACCTGCCGCTAATGGAGAGGCAGAGTTTCTGCCATTTCTCCCCTCTATTTGATGGCTATGGCAAACAATGGCAGCCACCCATCAATGCTGTGGACCGCAGAACTATACATATATCCCAAGGCTCCTGATATTCCATGAGGTTCCACACATTGCTGGTTAGGACCGTAACATAATGGCCTCTTATCATGGGGGCTACACTTATGGTCAGGCCTGACACAGGGCACAGAGAATCCCCTCCCCCCATCAATGCTGTGTGGTGGAGAACTATATATCCCAGGACGCTTAGATTCCGCACATTACCTTGAGTTGAACGCATGAGTCAATAGGACTCACAATAAACCTACCACTCAAGCACTGCCAGCACCATGCGTCACCTTACCACTAGCAAACATTATTAAAGCATCAGCAGTGGAATGGCAATGGGCACGGATAAAAGACCTCGAAATACAGAGACGAGAAAAGCAAAGGGGGAGCGGGGGGGCGTAAGACATAATTGCACAAAAGGTTGCATAACTATCAGATTCTACACATGCTCTTGATGGCTATTGTAATGGCTGCATGCTCCTGTGTGTGTGTATACTTTTACAAAACCTGTAAGCTAATGGGCTCCTCTAAAGCCAAGTTGTGTTGTGTTTCTGTCTTCCTCGGAGATAGACTCCAGCTAATTTAAAACGAGTCACATGGGACAGGGCAGGGCTGGACACATATGGGTGCTAGTCAGGTGGCCCTTAACATAACTAGACAGCAGTCGATTTGGGGAATGTAGTGGCAAACTGGTGGTTTACATTCCTCTATCCCTACGTTCCTTTTCTCAAGAGATGACACACCACGGCCGAAGAGGAAAAGGATGACAGAGATAGAGGGAAAAGAGAGAGAGAGCCATGAGCATTAATGTATCATTTACCATCGTTCCACACTATCCTCTTGTGAAGAATGAAGATATAACTGTAATGAAAATATGATCGATTGTTGCCTCTCTCTGCCCTCAAAACAAATTACGCTCTTTCTCTGCTGGTTAGGAGCGCAATGTCGTCTCGTCACCACAGGGACTACACTTATGGTCAAGCGTGACACGGGACACAGAGAATTTCACATCAGAGAAAGGCTTTTGTGACATTCCGTGTTCCGTTTTGTTTTTTTTGTTTGTGTGTGTGTGTGTGTGTGTGTGTGTGTGTGTGTTTTGCTGGTGCCTTGTCTCTCTAACTCTGACCAAAGGGAAAACAACATTTGCTGATATTTCCATAATTTGAATGCCGGCCTTGACATTGCCTGTGACTTCTTAGAAAAGGCGAGTGGTGAGTTTGACAGCACCATAGACAGGTGACAATGGGAAGCTGTGTTACTGACAGCATTACACCTCCACCCCCACCCCCACCCCCCCCATCTACCTCCATTCTACTCCCCTCCAATCCCTTTCCACCTGCGAGTAACAGACAGCCAGCAGTGAAAGGCTATTAGACAATGCCGAGTGGCATGCGTGTTCAGACAAGACAGACAGACGCCTGGCTCCGATAACCATCACCCCCACGAGTGTTCTTGCCGCATTTCTAAATTAAAGATGTCGAGATACGACCACGGGGATGGCGCGCCAGAATTCAAGGCTAAGCCTAAGCCAGGAGAGGGGTGTCATAGAGAGAGAGAGAATCTGTGTGTGTGTATGTGTGTGTGTGTGTGTGTGTGATGGGGGTTGTTTATCAGTGACTTTTGCCTGCATCTGGAGGAGGTCAAGAGTTTCTGTGATAAAAGTTATTATTATTCATTAATATCATCAGCCCTCAATCAGGCACCCCTGCTACGGCCATGAGGAAGGGGCTAACAGAATGTCTGAGCAATGCATCTCCCGCCACCTGACTGGCTGAGATCGAACGGGGTGAACCCATCATCTGATTCTGGTATAATTACATCACAATAACATGACAAATAAGGTGTGTCACTCAGACAGATGGGTTGTTTGTTGGCATTTCAAAAGGATATTTTCACTTCTGTAAGATATACCAGTATTCATCATATTCATTAATATTAATCCATACCCCCCTCCCCCCCCCCCCAACACACTCACACACACACACACACACACACACTTGTCCCACGCAAATGTATTTTTGGGAAGGGGAAATAACCCTACAAATAAATAGTTTAACAAATCCAACATGCTGCGTGTAACAACCCTTAAGATTGAATACTAAATAATGGTGGCACGGAGACTACCCTGGCAGAGCGGATGGAGCCAACGCTATCTGCCTCCCAGTATGCTTCTCAGAAAAATAAACACTGAGGCTGAGAGGCTCCTATCCAGCACGAACACTCAGACAGATGGGACAAAAATGACGAAGAAGAGCAAGAAGAAAACAAACAAATGTTGTGTAAGGAGAAAGCTGCTACATGATACTGCTTTTCAAAAAGAAAACATCTTGAGAAATACATAAGATGCAATGAGGACAGCCAAACACTTGTGCTGGAAATTAAATAACCAGAAAAGTTCCAACCATAGTTTTTTCTAAACATAAAATATTAAAATAAGTCAGAGGACATCAGCGAGGAGATGGCCACGGAGATGACCTCCCTGAAGGCATCGATGAAGAGGGGGGGTTTTTGTTGTCAAAGGGGGTGGAAAGTCCACTGCCTGACGCTGTCTGGCCCTTGCCTACGCAGGCGGAGCGGCCGTGACACACCTCGTCACGCTGATGTAGATGAGATTCGACACTGGTGGCAAAAGGTATGACCACACTGCTTTGTACACAAGTCCACATAGTATATGTCTTAAAGACATCCCCCACTCTCCCCACCCCCACAACACACACACACACACACACACACACACACACACACGCACATACACCTTTGGCCCTTTCTGAAGCGGAGTATAGATCTCAGTGCGCAGGATTAAAAGGGCCCAGTCAACATGTTTCTGACGTTGATGCATGTGTCAGACCGTATTACCAACCTTTCGACCCCAGGGTCTCCGCATTTCACTCAATTTGACAACGGAGACGGATAAATACGGAAACATAACACAGGATGTGCTCTCATTGCACCTGAGAGCAGAAATAATAGATTATGTGACTCTGGTCTATTGTTCTCTGAGTCTCCCCACAGACAGGAAGTATCGGGACTCCACAAAACCAATCCAAAAACACTGGGGAAAATTGTCAAACAGTAACTCTGGTCCTGTCTGTAGCTAAGTGCTCAGGAGTGATGAGCAGAAATCAAGTCTGCCAAGTCCATAAAGGGCACGCTGAGCTGAAACAGCGACTGTGAAAAATGATTCAGGTGACTTATGGGAACTCGTTTAGTTCATTACATCTTTCGTGGATGTTTCTTTAGAAAAAAGAGCCAAATGCAAGAATTCATTGAGTGAGACTCTGCAGCACTCACAAATCTTGCCTGTGCACTGAGAGGCATCTTTCTCTGTGTAGAAAATCCCACAGTACAGGAAAGCAGATTTGAGATTATAAACTGGGGGGAAAATCTTGACAGTGATCGAATTTCATGCATTAATAAGACAACCTGTCAAGATCGTGTGACAGAAGATGGCCCATCCCACACAGGGCCGATTAAAGCGCACGCTATACCAATCCTCAGGTGTCAAAAAATATGCTTCCCTCTCAAGGAAAGACCACGGAAACACTACTAAAATAGATGCAAATGGCAAAGATTTTTGAAATGTTTGGTAGGACTGTTGCACAATAGACTTTTTTACTAGTTGTCTGAGTTATCAGTTTTAGTGGTAACATTTTCATGGGTACAGCCCAAATATAATCTCACAAAAACTTAACCAGGAATTTCATCCAGCAAACTCAGACACACAGAATATAAAAAGCCAATCAATAGCAATGTTTAACTAGTCATTCACTTTCACTAGAATATTGTACATTATTTTCTACATCCATGGGCCAAACAACAGTGTTATTTAAAGACAAAGAAATATATAGCAACATTTTTCCCTAACTCTGTCAAGGCACAGAGATCCCCAATATGACACCAATACATTCAATAATTACACACTATTCATCAAAGTACAGGGACTGTGTCTCTGTGTGATTACTGATCAGTGACTCATAGTAGTGGTATGCAAAAACACACCCACTTCCATGCCATACAAGCATTCCATTTACATATTACAAACTATTTCATAAATGTGTGAGCATATTTTTCATGTAAGATATATTATATGGTACAAACTGTGTGTTTGTAGGATTAAGAATTCAGTCCTCCAGTTAAGCATGTCCACAGGATGCTAAAATCTAATGTGGCAATAGTACATGGGTAGGACCAAAGAGCAGGTTTAAAAAAACCAATAAGAACCCAACCCAAGAAAGGAAGGACAATTCCTGGCACTGGCAAAGCCTGGGTTAAATGTGCGTCATTAATTATTTTTGGGAGAGACCCGAAGGTCCCAGAGGGGTTGTGGGGCCCTGGAGAACACCTGCCAACAAGGTGGACCCTGGGTCATTTGATCTGCCTGGCTCGTCTCAGAGACAGAGCATTCCTTACTGAGGCGACAGATAAAAAGTGCGGAGACACTGCTTATCTGAGCTGCCCGGCGCACCCACTGTTCCTGCTTTTGTTTTCTTTCGCTAGCCATTCTTCTCCTGGTCTGGATATAGGTTTCCAAGCTCATTTCACCAGATAAAAGGCAAGGGAAACATACCTCCATCCCATGAGGGTACAGCTGTTCCAGAGGATTATCGAACTTCCTAATGGTTGTAGTGCAGCAAAGACTTTAAGACTTCATACTGCACAGTCACTCGCTCTGTATCATATGCATACATCTATATAAGAATAACCTGAAATATGTAGAAAGAGGCACTAAAATATGACATCATTTGCAATATGATATGAAATTCTTGTGGGAAATAAAGATGAATTTTGACAGTACCTTGATAAGACTATAATTACATAACACTCTGTTTTACATAGCATATGGTTTTATTTGTTTATGCACCATCGCAGTATCCAAATCATCATTAAGAAAATGACACAAGAAGTGCCATCCAGTTGAAGAATGAAGACGTCACACTTTATGAAATGCGACACTGCGATATGCATGATGCACAACGTGGACCTCACTCACCGGGTGCCTTTGTGAGAACCATTACTAACAATCATTTCCTTCCATGAAAAACACTGTCTAATATGCACAGACACTAATGGCAAAAGAACAGTACCGAGTCAACCTAACCAAGAGAGCTAATCTTTTAATCCAATTAGCAACGGGTGTGACATCCATTGTGTAATAAAGCAAGGGTAAGTCATTAGCATTGAGCAAGTTAAGTAAAAGCCTGCCTTTCATAGAGTTAGCACTGTCCAGGCATCAGAGTGCTCAAATCAATAATATTGTCACAAAGTATTGCATCAATATTACAATATAGCATTAAATATTAATATAAAACAGCATACATTTAATAATGTTAATGATTTATAATGTTAAGGTTGTGTTAAAGAAGATATTTTAGATAATTTAGATAGATAAATGATAATTTAATATCAGCAATGCTATTTCCATAATGCTGGCTTATGACCTGCTGGAGTACGAGTCACACCCCATAATCACATCCCATTCTCTCAAGCAGAGGCAAATATTGACAATGACAAATCTGACTTGTGTGTCACTGTTGACCTTGTAGTGTAGTGGTAGACTATATGTAGCGTCTTACTGCTGTTAGCATCACCTCCCCTTCCCTTCTCTTTCCTTCCCACACGCCTACAGCCTCCGAACACCACCACCTCTTATCCCCCGCACCCTCCCCCGCCCCCACCCCCCCAATCACACATGAAGCCACTTTAGACTGACAGACGTCGGAGCTCAGCTGTGATTGAAAAGCTTCCTTAATCGCTCGTCGTGGTGCCTCAGCATGCACTGGCGGGCCTGGGCGCGGCCACATCTCGCGCTACTCAGCGCATGTCTGTGAGCGCACGCTGGAAATGGAGGACACAGACTAATGGGGAAGGGAAGTGTGGCGAGCATGCCTCTCTCCTGAGATGTGTGCATGTTGTGTCTTCCGCCCCCCCGCCACTCATTTCATTCTTTTCTCCCCCTCGCTGTTACGCCGTGCATTTCTTTTCTGTGTGCTCTTAGACTTGTCTTTTTTTCTTTTTTCCCTGTTCCACCCTCGCCAATTTGGAATTGCCATTAGTCGCTCGGGAGACAGTGATGCGTGGCGACAGCCGCCGACTTCTCTGGTCAAGGGAGCAGCCTCAGGCCAGGAGTGTGTCACCAGTCCACCCCAACTGCCAGCCTCCACCCCACCAGCCCTCCTCCCCCCTCCCCCACTCTCTTTGCGTGCCACTGGCCCCGGTCATAGCTCCCAGGGATCACCTTTGTTCTATGGCTCTCGAAAGGAGAGCGGCTAATTGTGTGTTGGAGGACTGAGCGGAACAAGAGCGAGAGAGTGGCTGGAAGGAGTGTGTATGTGTGTGTGTGTGTGTATGGTGGATGTGTGTGTATGTGAATTTGGGGGGGGGGGGTGTTGAAGCTATTGGTGGTCTGTCTCTTTTAACGCCGGCTTCACTCATCATACACACTGAAAGAATTCTGGTGAAATTAGGGACAAGGTACTTTCAACTACGGAGGCCTGCGCTCACTCTCTCGCTCCTCTTTTTTTGTTCTCTAGCCTCCTTCTCTTGTCGCATCCTCATGTTTTTTCTGTTGCCTCTGTCACAGAAATTAGGTCTATGTGCAAAATGTGCTCCCATCGCACTACAGTGCCTGGTTAATATGATGAGACAGTGAGGACGGTAACTGCGAGAGGTGTGAGGACATGAGGGCCAGACCTCTGCACACATAAGCCTGTAGGACTGACTCAAGTGTTGTCATGTGTGCCAGTCCTTTCATCAAATCACATTAGAGGCGTTAATTCTGTTTGGCTTTTAAATGCAGCGGCACCAACGTCTTTGTTTCAGGATAAAACTTCTTCTTACCTTTTGATCTCTTTACCGTTGCACATTCACGCTCTACCTCCAACTGTTACAAAATATAGACACTAACTGCTTTACCAACTGCTTTGTCCTTTTAAAGTATGTTCTTTTTACCAAAGTAAGGATGTGTATGTGTAAGGGGGACAGTTTCAATGCCCCAGCAGATCCTTGTCTCTGTCAGTACTCAGGCTTCTCTAACTCCTACATTCCCTCTACACCCTTTCTTTGTATTTGATTATTAGAGACTTTAATTCTAAGAAATAATGGAATCCGTTGTAAGCTAAGATGTCTTCACAAGTAAGGTTTAAATCCATCTTCCCTGCAAACTCGTTCAGAACTAATGGCATCCAAACAAGCCAACCTGGCAGCACGACCAAAACTGTGTGAAAATGCTTTCTCTTTTTTTCCCCCTCCCCCTCACTGTTTTGGGTCTTTTTTTCCCAGAATGCTGTTTAGGTCCTGTTTTTTGCGAGTGAAGAGGAGCCCCTGTAAAGACAGATTTAAAACAGACTTGTCGAGACACAGGAGACAAATTATACTCCAATCAGTTTCTCTCTATGCTTCTTGGTGCCTTAGCGACAGGATGCACAAGAAAAGCTAATGCATGCCATTGATTACAGTAATAAAATCTGAAAGGTGAGACAGGCTTGTTAAGGGACTGCTAGGGCTTGCAGAGGCAGGACAAAAAGGCCTTCGGCAAGGAGCGTTGGGGGGGGGGGGGGGGTCTTAATGCCAATTACCCAAAAAGGGGAGCAAAGTCGCTTCTGTATGTGACACTGGTCTTACATTTCCTCCGTTTCTCCTTTGTACTGATGTTCAGGAACAAATCCCCCCTCTAAATCTGGGGAGGGAGCTGGGGACTGAATTTTCAAAAGGAAGGGGCCTTCCCGGAGCCTTTCCGGGGCGAGGGAACACTTTAAAATGATTACAGCGGCCATTCCCTTCCTTTGATATGCTTTCAATTAAGAAACAATTAAGAATCACATTATACTTCTAGAAGGGTCAAATGCAGGAGTGCATTGAGATAGTGTTCTACATGACTATATGTACAAGCCTAAGAGCCATTATTCATCCATTCCCAGAATGCATTTTTAACCAAGATGATCCACTTGACACTGGCAGCTAAAGCACTCCTATTAACACCAACAGGAAGGACAAATGGAGGCACACAACATAACAAAAAATGGATGATGTTAAATGTGAATATATATTTTTCTCTGTGTATCGTCGCAGAAAGAAATGGAAATTAAATCAAGTGAAATGACATTGGTCCATTGCTATTTGTGTTCGAAAACAACAAAGACACAATGTCATTTCACTGCCATTTGTTCTGCAAAGACACACATAAAAAAATGAAGGAAATTCAAACTACTTTATACGTAGAGCTGAATTCTCAAGGTCATCACTCAACTGATTTGAACACCACAACCAGTCCACAGTGAAAAAGAGAAAAAAAATGAGAGAATTTCTTGTCCAATACTTTAATCCTAAACTGAACAATTAGTGCTAAATTTAGAGCAGAGATCATGATAGTGAAATGTGATGAAATGATTCAGCCTGATAACTCCTGCCTCTTCAGCTACAAAGTCTCACTTGGGTAACTGGGTGGGCCAGGCTGTTTTTCTTTCAGTTTGATTGTTATATTGCCAGGACACCTTTAGTGAGCCAACAGAGCTTGCCGTCCGTCACCAGCGTGAGTCAGGACCCCGCCACCACCTCCCCACAGAGTGCCTGATCTGGAAAAAAAAAACCCTTTGTATGAGGCCTGGCAAACAGATGTATGACTCATCAGCCAGTCAGTGGACTAATTCTGAAAAGAGCATCTTGGACACGGCAAAAATAGAAAGATTTGTGAGCAATCTTCCTAATAACGTGGCATTCATATTCAAACCCAACACGGTTGTGATTTCTTTTTCAGGCAACAACAGCCCAGTCTCTGTGTGCATGTGCTGTGGGTCAACAGCGAGTGTTTTATGTGTGGTCAGATTAATTCTCTCCTCAGTCAGCTGAAGTAGTTTACAGTTCGCACCTGCGGGCAAGATCATGTGCCTGCCTTTTTTTGTTGAAGACCAGCCCTCCTTCCAATACCTATTAATATTGCACGAAAGCCAGCCGGCTTACACTGATCGAGATTCACCGGAACAATACCCGCTCGAGGTGCACATACAGGATGTCTTTCAACCCAGTGAGTAATAAAGAGCGAGCAGCACATCGAGTCTTCAAGTGGGGCTCTTTTGCTTCACTGGTCCTTTTTATGGCATCAATGCCACGTTGCAGCTCCTGCTCCAGCGGTGAGAGATTTGAATAATAATAATTTAAAAAAGAACAACAAAAAACAAACAAACAAAAAAAAACTCTGTTTACTGCCAGACAAGAGACTCTCTCATAAAAACCCAACAAGCTCATGTTGAAGTCCTCTTAACCTCTGGCTTGGTGATGAGGTAGACTAAGAGCCCCTGTTGCGATGTGTGGAGTAGGGAGAGTGGAGAGACCAGCATGTGTGCCTATGCTCAAGCCAGACCACACAGCAAGCTGGACCAGATACAGCAGCAGTATGAACCTACAGCAACGCCAAACCTGAGGCCTATAATCAGCCGTGTGGTTCAAGAATCTGAGTATATCTATCCAAAAATGCATAATATATAGGGAGGTTGACTCATGCTGCTTGAGACTATAGACTGGGAGAGAAAACCAATGTGGGCAGGTACAGTAAGCTGATGAAACACAAGGTCATGTATTACCTGAAGCGTCAGTTTCATTGTATAGCATTTAGAATCGCCCTGGAAACGGTTACTAGAGAACAGAAAGCCGAATAACTGCTGAAACCTTTTTCGAGATGAGATGTGTGACTAGTACCCTCTTTCCAAACGCAAGAACACAAAGCCTGTAAGGAGGACAGTTATCTTGTAGCTCTGCATCATAACAATGTCTGCCCCCCTGGGAGACTGCCTGAGAATAAGAAGTGTCAAAGGCAAGTCCTTCTGAGCCATTTTCCGACGCAGAGCAACATGAACTGAAAACATATCTGACATTTGCTTTTGCTCTGAGCAAACATCTCAATGGAGGCCGCGCTGAATTCAGCAGTGCTGTCTAAATAGTGGTCTACACACAAAACGTTAAAAATACACACCGCAAAAAAAAAAAAAATGTGTTGAAGGTAATCGGTAACATTGACTGTATTTAACTCAATAGCTTGGCCTTGGTCTAAGCAATCTCAACCAACAGAACTGTCAGCAACTGTCAGTTCATAAATTTCACATATGAATCATGAGTCAGTCAGGTGGGGTGGGGGGGGCAGAGCAAAACATGACAGCAAATTCCCTGAAAGACTCTGATCAAGTGGTTGAACTTCACTTCATTCCTTCAAAGCTGTGTAAAACATTACGTCACCTTTAGAAAAATGGCATATGACAAAACGTTACCCAAAACTGCAGAAGAAAAAACACTCCTTTCTTAATGGAGGCAGAGTGTCCTGAATTTACCTCCCTGACTATGGCACTCAAAGTGATGCCTTTGCCTAGAAACAAGGCTGTTGTGCCTCGCTGAAAGCTCATAATTAGTACTGCATGGGGAAACGTTTTCTCAGGGCTAAAGCCAAGTAGTTCACAATGACAAAACCTGGCTTTTGATAGCATTTGTTAGTTGGAATAAAAGAAGCACACGGGAATCCATCACACAATGAATTACCTTGAGTGATGAATGGGTGGTTATGTTTCTCGAGCGATAATAGAAATATGTTTTTCTTACTGCTGGTAGAGCGCGTTGCTGGAGGCATCAAGGCCACAAGTTCCGTTCCTGACTCACAGCACTACTACGTATCTTTCTTCCAACTAAAATCTCACTAAATGCTTCTTCAAAAGACCTATTTGACCTAAGAAGCAACAGTTACAGACCAGAACTTTTCATAATATTTGGCCCTCAAATTTAAATCTGTTTACAAGCGCTCTAATCTAAATCTGTTTACAAATTAGCCATATTCAGATATGCCGTGCTGAGGCTTAAACCCTGAACCCTCAGCACAAAGGCCATAACGAAAAGACTGTTACACACACACACATATACATACATACATACATACATACATACACACATATCCATTCATCCATCTCCAAGGATGTGGGATGTTGAGCCATTCTCTGTGCTGCTTTATCCTACTGTCCCTCATAAGACCCCCCATGTCACTCACCCTCCTACCCCATCCCTCCCCACCAATCCAGGTCACTGCCACCATTGTAGCTGGTCCACCCCGAGGCGTGAGCTTGACAGACAGACATGCTAAATACAGGGTGTAAGAACCACTGCTACCAATCTTATGACCGGTGTGTCTGTGCGAGGCAGACCTCAGGACTTGACACATGCGTCCTTCAGCACTAAGCCTGCATTACTCAGGGCCCTACTGGCTGCTTGAATCTTATTCCATATAGGAACATGAATATTTAACATGATATGGATGGTGTTCTTACAATTTAATGTATTTAAACATTACAAATGGTATGGTAATTCTAGTGGATGGTATTCCTCCAATTTTTTTGAATTTAATGTAAGAATTGTGCAATATAAATAGACTGTAGTGTTTACATTCACTATGAGCCAGATCACTATTACTACAGTGAAGTGATTCTACCCATGTAATGACTAAACATAGATGATTTCCTCCTGTCTCTACTCCTGAAAACATTGTTAAAATATTTTAAAAACCCAACGGCATCAGTTATTTTATGATTATGGTTAAACGGTGTAATCCTGTAAACATCAGAATCATCAGTGATCCTCTGTGATCCATGCAGTGTCAGTTTCATCAGGTAAGCCCACCCATTTCACAAGGTCCTTTGTGTGCATCAACAATGGGGTCACTAGCAAAGACACTTGGTCTTGCTGTCAACTAATTGGCATAAGGGCAGCTTGCCTGGCTGTAACCACGGTTTGAAGAAAGTTTGATAATGGTTCATCATTACATTACTCGACAATTTACGGTTGTTAGATGTTGTGAAATGTCCATGTGAATTCATATACCCATTTTAAAACAGCAATTTTACCAAATGGCTATTCTACAGAATTTAAACTACAGTAAGGACTTATGGTTAAGAAAAAAATATTAGTTTGCATCAACTAAAATCAACAAATATTTGCAAAAAATCTATATTACACCCCAGTATCACTTCACTTTTTCCTATTTCTGTAATGGCAGGATATTCTACTTTCTCTCCATTTTGAACCCCTGGGAGTTAGGCCCGAGTCTGGAATAGATGGCGGTGTTGACTCAGTTGAATTGCTGGCCGTGGGCGTGAGAGTCTGGACACATGAACATAATGACGAAAGGTCAGCAGGCCTCTCTCCGCCTGTCAACAAAATCACTTCAGCTGGACAAGCAATGGCAATGGCTCAAGTCGACAGCCACACAAATACCCTTGCCATGACAGTAGTAACACCACCTCTGGCCTGCCTAAGGTGGTCTCCAAATTAATCACACACGTACACACATACACACACACACATACGTTATGCACTGATGAATGGAGCAGAGGCCCGGAGTCTAGTATAACAATGCAATGTCACTCCTCAGTCAGAATAGCCTTGCGGTATTTGTAGTGCAAAGCACAGTGCCCCCTTAGGAATAAATCCAATAACACAAAACCCATGCACAAAAATTCATCTGAGGCATCCCCCTATTGGTTTGTTTGGCAAACGCATTATTGACCACAGCAGCTGGATGTAGCTGCTATGAAAGATGAATAATCAACCACCTGGTGGTCCAGACTGCCATTCAATGATGAGGGAGCCCTGCACACAGTCTTTGATCTCAGAGCAGACATGTATACAACTTAGCAGCTCCACCCATTTGAAATCATGGGATGACAGGCCCGCAGCCAACTGTAGATGCCGCGGTTGTTATGCCGCTCCCTACTGGCAACCCTTGGGAGTATCCTCCGCTCGAGTCTGCGCGGCGAGTACAAATAATAATCGCTCTGGCAACAACACGGACAAACACTGGGGCCGCAAAAGCACCCAAAGGACAGCTGTAATAAGCCAGGACTGAACACCTCAGGGTTTACACATGCTTCTCTGTCATTGACTGATGGCCAATTAAACAGTTAGAGGCTTATTGATCACCAGAGGATGAGCCTCCCAAAACCTCCCAAAAATGGCCTGGGTGTGAGAGACAGATCTCTCCACACATCATTGGGGAGAGAACCACAAAGAGATTTGCATGTTCATTCTCACTTTCTCAAGAAACAACTCCCAGAAGAGTACTTTTGTTTAAAGGGGGGAAAATGGGTGAAAAAAGAAACAAAAGATAATTTCTCTCATTAATACCGTCTGCTTATAAGGACGATATGTCACCTGGCAGTGAGTAGCATAATGCACTTAGGGTGCATATTTTGAAGGAGCGAAGCAGATGGCTCATCACCATAGGGCCCAGATCTTAAGGAGACCTTTGGGCAGAGATGGAGGGGTCAAGCTGAGCATCAGCATCAAGCCAAAAGGCACACTGGGAACGGAGAAGGGTTTGAACTCCCTGGGTAGCTGACCCTAGGGTTTTTTCATGACTGCTGCTCTTGACGATGTGCTGAGAAGGCCAGGTCCATCCACTTGAGGCAACAGCACAGAGAGAGAGAGAGAGGGAGAGAGAGAGAGTGAGAGTGAGTGAGTGAGGGTGGAGTAGACACACTCAAGGTCAGCAGAAAGGGTCGAGTCGCTCTGGTCAGCAACGTCGCCTTGAGAGGGAGCAGATGATTAGCCTATCTGGTGAGCAGAGTGGAGCGATGCAGATCTTAGGGCTTGACAGGCTGATCTTGTCTCCATTTTTGAAGGGCGTTTTGCTGCAAAATGTTTTGCCAGTGGGAGCAGGTGTCAGAAAAGACAGACAGAATGACACAGAGAGAGAGAGAAAAAGAGACTCTGTTGGGACCTTAGCCCCTGCTAACGGCAAAGCCCCCAATCCCCTGCAACTGTTCACCTTTCTCAGGAACCTGAATCATGGAAACTGTGTAACTGAAGTAAAAGGGCACATTTTGACAGAGATTTAGTGCCATTGCAGAGCTTTTTTTCCCCCTCGACTGCATAAAATAACCCCCCTTCCCCAAGAGGTTCCCACATCGCCATGCTCGCAGCCCCAGTTCTCTTTCTTTCGCCATCCGTCTTTCTCACTCATCCTCTCTTTACATCCTTCTCTTCATTCTATCCCTGCCTCACTCCAACCCTCAGTGCCCCTCTCTCCTTTTGTGGGAAGCCATTTGCATTTGACGGGACATATTAAGCTTGCTGGAGATAAGAAGCACACACATTTGTCATCAAATGGAGCGTGTTCCCCGAATCATTTAGAGTTGACCGGTGTTGACTTGCACTGTTTACCTTTTTTTCATCTACGCTGATGCAGTATAGCCCCGACCATTAATCACTCACTAAAGCTGGTTTTATCCAGCATCACATCACCCATTTCATTTCAAGAAGGAAATGTAAAACAACATAACTCATTAATACATATTTAAGTGAAAGAAAGTAATATAGCACCTAATGTACGATTCTAAAATATGTAATGTGATGTGCACAATGAGGAAGCAAAGCATTCACATGGGTCAAAACAGAACAACAAACCAGAGCTAATACAACTACCTACTGTCATCAAATCCAATTAAGCACTTACAAAAAAAATACAACTGGGATACTCAGGGAAAGAAAATCTGTTTAATTCTCCATCTTTTCCACAAGACACAATTTTCCCATTACTGGATACTTCCTGCTTGGCTAACACCATGCTAATTCACAGGGCTGGTGTCAGGGGGTACCAAAATAAATTATTATATAGTGAATTCTTTCCCTGCCATCAGTGGGGAAGTAGTCTCTTTGCATGCATCATTGGAAATTCACAGTTCTCACTTGGGGGGAGCCAAATCCCCTTTTCCCCGTATAAAATGAACATTACCATGTGAAAAGACCTTGCCCCACTAATACTGTACATACTGATAATTTACCATGCATTAGCTTGGGGACAGAGAGGAAGTGGATTAAAATTTGTGTGACTGAGAGACTTGTAGAGCCAATATATTATGTTAATAGTCCTACCTTCCACCATATGTATGTCTGTCTCATTGCCGCACACAATGCACTGGGAAGACCGCCTGTATTCAGGTCATCCTCGTTCAGTCACAAAGAAACATCTAAATGACTGCTTGAATTGTTGAATTTTTTGCTGGCATGGCATACTAAAGCCTCCTCAGAGACAGTGGTATGACACTGTGGTTGTCATGAATAAGTGAGCATCAACATCTTATAGTAGATTTCACATTTGAGTCTGTGTGTGAGAGTGAGATGTTGAGAGAGAGAGAGAGTGAGAGAGAGATGGAGAGAGAGAGAATGCAGAATAAGGAAGACATGTGACTGTAGCTTAGCATTTGATATTACCTATCTTGGAACTCCCTGTGCTCAATAGCTAGAAAACAGTCCAGAAAAAAGCAAGCCTGTTGTCTGACGTTTGGTGCCAGGCATAGGGAGCTGAGTGATGTGGATGATTGCATGACTTATCTCCATCTTCTGAAGGACAGAGGATATTCACAGACAGGCACATTTTCACCACAATACTCCTGTCAAGGGATTTCAGGCTTAGACACACAAACACACAGGCACACACACACACACTCACTCACACAAGGCAGACACAAACACACACAAATAGACAGAGACACAGACATACACCCAGAGTCTGCCATTCTCCTTTGTCTTCTGCTTGAATGGAAATCTCTGCTGTTGAAGCTTCTACTGATCTTCTAGAACACACAGCGATAGGAAGTGGTGACTTTGCCATTTCCCACAGCCACTAATATGGATTGACAGGTCTGGCTTTAGTTTTGACTGAATTATGTTCTGAGGAGAGGACAAGCCGGGGCTTTGATATTGACAAACGCTAAGTCAGCCCTTTCCCACTCTCCGTGCTGGGGGCCTCGTGTGATCTCAGACAAGCCCGTCTGTGGCCCCCGTGTTGTCGGAAGCACCGCTGAAATTATCTCCAGATCCAAACTGCGGACCACCCAAACCTCAGACAGAATGCTTCCTTTCGCATCCTGGCTTTAATCTTCACACTGAGTTTGTATGAAATCCCCTTACAACAATAAAAGCACAGGCGAAAAAGCATAATTAATGTCCCTTACACGACTCACTAACTGTGACAGGATGGAAACCATTTTTGCATCAAGCCTTGCATTCAGAGGAGGGCAAGGGAAAAAAAAAAACCTCTTTAAACCTACATCTGAAACAGCCTTGTAAATATCTCTGTACTGATATTTACTTAGTCTGAAATATGATGTCCCTGGAGCATGCCTGTTTATTTCATCTTAATTTATTCATAATTATTCCCTAATTAATGCGGCTGAATAGCCCTCTTAATTCATCATCTCGTGTAAATTTGAGTGTCCTGGAGCAAGAGCAGCAATTACACAACTTTTAACATGCTAGCCGTCTGTCCATATTCAAGGAAACCATCAGAAAACAAGCACAATGGAAATGAAGTGTGAAATTCAAACAAACTGTTCTAGCCGCACACACCAGCCAGACTCCAGCTGTGTATCTGTGTATCTCAGTGGCCATAGTAGGTTTAGACTTTCAAAGAACAACTGGCTCATATAAGCAACTGACTTCTACATTGTTAGTACAATATACAGCAAAGGCCCCTTGGTGAACCAAAACGCGTTTTTTTCTCCCTAAAGCTGGGTCAAAATATCAGATGACCATATGTTCAAAGGCAGTTTCATTACTCATCTACCCTTGAGTCCATGCATTCAATTCTAACTATATATACATTTATAGACCCCACTGGGGCATGGTGTTAGTAGGCCCAACTGAGAATAATATTTTATAATGTTGAAAGAAAAGAAATAGAGGAAATTGTCATAAAATGCACGTATAGCACGTGTTTACTGACATAATAGGATCTTACACATTAATGATTATTTATATTATACAACAATGTTTAGGCTATAAGTCGCTATAAGTCACTTGAATATCTTGTGACACAAAGCCAAGAACATTCTCTTAGTCGTATGTATTGACCATAGAATGTGCGGCGTATTAGTATAGTAAATCCAGTAAACACTACATGGCTTTTTTAAAATGACAACACGTGGAACATCCCATCAGCGACACCCTGTAATATTTCACAGAGCGACAGGATATGGGCGCAACTCTCCACCTTTGAATTTCGGTTTATAACATTTGAATTTATTTACATGAGACGTGATGTCTGCCACTGTTGAATCGGTGACCCATTGGCATTAGTGGGCTGGGTAGCGACCGACTCACGAAAAGCCGTCCAAATACTGCAAATGCGGTACCGGAGCTAAAGGATGTTGAGAACGTGACACAGGCTTTCCGACGCTCGCATTCGCAAAGAAGGGAGTAGGTCTGTTGCGATAACGCAGTGATAACTTGAGCAGTCCATTTCAAGCGTTCCGTTTTAATTATGTAGTTTATCATATGATATGAGCTCCTTACCAGTAGTTGTCCACTACACACTAACTGACATGAGCAAACGCGGTACTTATTCGGCGATAACGAGATGTGCCACGTAGGTTTGCTTGATGCCCGGGCTTACCTCCGAGGAGGACACTCTGGGAGAAAGAAGGCACGGTCTCACTTACACACGCACTGTGACTGAAAGTTGATCACATCCAGTTGCTTCTCCAGAAAGAATAACACTACTAGGCAGCCGAAATCCTTGCGGCAAAGAGCCATATTGCAATTTTCGTCAGTGAAAACAGGCCGTGTGATGTCCGTAATAAATAAGGAATTAGCTCATTAGATGAACTGAAAAGATGCGAGTTCAGTCACACCGAACTCCAGCGGTAACGTTACACGCAGTGTAGGTTATGGTCTACCATAGCCGCAGTTAACTGACAGTTCAGTCTTTAAACTGTACCCTTTTAAAATGACTTTCTAAACTCACAGCCCCGAAAAAAAATTTGACGAGACGTGCGGTGAAATGTTGGCAGACTCGTATGAGAATAACACACGTGCGAAGGACACAAAGACAGAGAGAAGTGAAGGTCTTTCTTTTTCTTAAGGTGAGCCACAGCTAAATAATAATAAAAAAATGAATGTAACTCACCAATGCAGGTAAATCCGATGGAAAGGATCCAGCTGTACGCGAGCATTACTCTGAATCTCCAACGGACAAAGGGACCCAGGTGTAACGGCATCATCTTTTTATCACCTTGCGTTTAAGTTTGAATAACAGCTATCGGGAAAAATGGGTCTGATAATTGCGTCGTCTGTCCAAATGTTAATTGTGGCGATCTAAACGCTGTTATAAACGCCACTGCATCAAAGTCCTCCCCTCAACAAATCTCCCCTTCCTGTACCAGAGCCATTAGTATCCCCGCCGTGCGTCTTCGTTGCTCAGAAACAACGCATCACAGGTGTGGTAAATAAAGGAAGAATTGCAGCGCTCACTGCTCTCAGCTTCCCGGCTGCGAGTCGCGCTGCACTGAGCGTAGTGGTGGTGTAGCATCAAAATGCTGGCTGTTCCGTCCTTGTTTGCTTTCCAAACCGCGTGTGAAACAGTACCAGCCTTAGACAGAAAATCGTGTAAACTAGTGATAGAGAAAGAACATCTGCTTGTATGGCAATGCTGGAGCGAGGAGAGATGAGAAGGAAAAGCGAGCGGGGTGCCAAAACCAGGAGTGGATCGCGCGTGGTCTGGCGGACTGGAGTAACTAAACGTGGTTAAGACACTTATATTTCCTGTTGTTTTTTAGATCAAGACAGATGCAAGAAGCAGACTATAAATCACGCATCCATGGCAACCTCGCGGATAGCCTAAATGTTTGAGTGACAGCGTGCCATTAAAAAAATCAGTTTGAATTGATCTACAGCAGATTTAGCCCCTGGATAAGTTGGCAATAGGTTGGAGGTTCGGCAAATACCACTTAAAGGTCATGTGTTCTTTATAGCCATATACTTTATTTATAATAATTTCACAACTGATTGTGTACCAGTGGTGATTGTTGGAGATTTTGCCATGTACATGTTTGACTTACTCTACAGCAACCCAACATACATATTAGTTGATAAGTTTGCTCTTAATTCAGTAATTAATTTGCCACTGCGAGATGTAGAGATTTATAGAGTTGTCATACACTGACTATTCCAACTAGCTAGCCTATTGGTCAAAGGCAATGTAATTAAATGTAATTCAGATAAAAAACATTAAGTTTGTGTAGCAATTATGAATGATGAATCAGCTTGTAAAACAGTCTGTGTTTAAGCACCTTAGTTAGGAGTACCTTTGTGAGTTGTAGGCCTATGCAACAAAAATTGAAAGCAAATGGTAACCAGAGATGTTTTAGCAATTCTCAAAACTGTAAAGTGGGTTACAGACGACAACATAACCATTAGGAAAATTAAGGGAAACAAAACATCACTTTTTTCACAGATAGAGTTTGCCTTATCAGATTTTGACAATAGGCCACTCATTAAAAAAAAAAAATAGACGATGTTACCGAAGACAAAACAATGTGCAAGATAAGTATACCTTAGCCGAAGCAAGTCATAGACAAAAAGAAATGAACAATCTGCTTAATGATTACATCACAATCTATAATTATATCAGTCTGCAATTAATATTTCCATATTTCTGTAGTAAAGGTTTAGTAATATTGTTATAAACCCAGTAATTAACTTTTTGTTCCATTCCAAAATAAAAAAAAGAATAGTGGTGATCAGTACATGATGGTGTGTGTGTGTGTGCGTGTGTGTGTGTGTGTTAGAGTGATTTAAAATAAAGTCCAAATGTAAATAACATTTTCCTCTCTATTAGAGGCACCAGTGGGTGTGTGCTACTCCTCTGAGAGTTGGGGTCAGTTTTCATTTAAAGGTAGTGTTTGTGTGTCAGAGAGAGAGAGAGGTGTGTGTGTGTGTGTGTGTGTGTGCAGAGGGGGCAGGGGAACAGGGGTCATCCAATGTGTAGTGCTTTGATTTGTGCAAACACCAGAAATACACCACAAGAGACCACAATGCTCTGTCTGCCTCTCCCAGTGGGGACCACTGCCACAGCAAAGATGGCGCCGGGCGGATCGGCTTACTCCGTGACCACAGCCTCACAGTCTGCTGTTGTGCTCACACCAAATTAAAATTCAATGCCACTCCAGAGAGATATAATTGACCACAGTTTGAGATTAAATGACTAAGATCTTAATAACTCATCAGTGGCCTGAATATTACATCGCATAGCACACACACATGTACACACACACACACACACACACACACACACACACACGTATACACACACACAGGATTACAGGCAGGCACGGGTGGTGCTTTTGCATACCACACCAACAAATTAGCTGGATTTATCTGTCATAATTATGCATTCAAATGAGAGTTTAAGGAAAGAGGCGATAAGAAGGTTTGGATTGTCTCTTGTCTGCCATTATAAGCTGTTTTCAGAGGCTTCTCAGTAAATGAATGTGAATCCAGTTTCTGAGATGCCATTTTAGGTGCTTGGAAATAGGTGAGGATGTAGGCATATGCAGGCATTTGTGATTCAGCCAAGAAAGCTGAATAACACCCCTTCACAATGCACACACACACACATACACACACACACACACACGTATGCACAGTGATCATTTATATATGTGTCGCATATTTTTAACAATTGATTAAACAGTAAGCCATGATTGCTATACAAAATATAACAGTCCACTGACTGCGAGTGCTATCGAGCAAAACAAATCAAGGTATGGTCAAGGTGGTTCCCAGGCTAGAGGCTGCTGAGGAAGCTGAATTTAAACATTTCCGTCACTCACAAGGCCCCAATGACTTCTCAATTCTCACTGACACAGCCAATGCTACATGGCGTTGATGTAAATGAAAACTGGCAGAGGCATCAAATCATGCGAAATAACATTTGAATCAACCCCTATGGATTAGATATCGGTCAGGCAGCTAGTAACTCCTTGTGCCGTGGAGAAACTCACCTTTAAATAAATCACTCTTTACAAATGTGACATGAAGGGATGACAGACACATTCCTGACATACGCTGGATAAAATGGGACTGAAGTGACTCTTGTCTTGACCCAGTCGTGACCTGAAAACATTCAATCTGTCTCTCCATTGCAGAAAGCCGCCTGTTTGTTGAATTAGTCCTTTAAGGTCAGATTTGATTTAAACACCCATCTCATTGGATATTGATCTAAATTACAGGTCAGCAGGCTGAGCAAATAATAAACGAAAGCTGGTGATTATTTAATCACTGATAAGGGAATGACGTTTAAAAATCAGCTTTCTTCAAGGTCAAGCCCTTAAAAGGTGACATCATACTCGGTGGCTTACAGACCCTCACTGATATATAATCAGGTCTAGTTGTCAATAAACATCAGTAAACTGAAAATAGCATTAGTTTTGGTCATTTGAAAATGAAAAAGTTAGATTTTATTGTCACGAAATGGCAGTAGTTTGCCAACAAAATGGTTTCTCTATTCTGCCAATTCAGTCTCTCAAGTCCAGACATGAATAAAACCATTGTGTTTACTGCGAGAAAGGAAGATCAAACAAATCAACGTGTTTGTCTGATGCTCTGCTAGACTAATAGAGATTTAAGATGCGGTGTCACCTCAGAGGATCCAGTGTCTGCTCTTTTCTCTCAAGTAAGTCATAAGAATGTTAGCATTAATGATAAGTCTCGTAAACATTTATACAAATGTAATTTAAATTTGGGTGAGAGTGTGTGTGTGTTTATGTATGTATGTGAGTGTGTGTGTGCATGCATGTGTGTGTGTGTGTGTGTGTCTGTGTGTGTCTGTGTGTGTTTGTGTGTGCCTGTGTATGGGTGTGTTTGTGTATGGGTTTGTGCCTGGTTAGGTGCACATACAACAGTGTCAATGAAAGAGTGCATATTTCTTGAGTCAATTCAAGAGATCATAATCTCATTGTGTCATAACATTGTCATTCTCTCTGCTCCTAATACACCCAGTGTCTGGCTTTTGAATTATAGGGAAAACAATTCAGCGAGGGGAATGTGCCCCCATCAGAAAATAGATTTCTTTAATCTTAAACACCAGAGGAATGTTTCAGAGTATATGCTGATTTAATTTTCTCGCTGTCTGCAGAACCATAAATAAATTTGCATGCGCCAAGCAGAACAGGCCACTGACTCGGGGCTCATCTGGTTCATAGTTGATCATGAATGTAGTTCAACACAAGGTTACCACATGGGGGGGTTCATATTGTCTCTCCCATCCCCAGACTCCTATTAGACCTTATGGGACAAAGTAATGACATTTAAGGCAGAAAATGGTATACAGAGCAAATGAAGGTGATGATGCACATAAATAGATGAATCAGGTTTTCAATTACAGCACATGTATTCAGAAAACATTTTTTTTGTCCTCAGTAAAGTGTTATTTTTTGTCATAATGTTATAAGTGCACAAGGAAAATTGAAAAAAACACTTTTCCCAACCAGAAAATATGTCATAGAACATTCAGGACTTTTTTTTTAGAGTTTGTCACACCTATACGAATATGTGTGCTTGTAATGGTCATTTTTTTGTGATTGAGAGATGCTGTTGACTGAAAGAGGAGATCCTTGTGGCCCTAAACTTGGAGGCGAGCCTCCACAAGTGGAGTCTATATCACATAGCCTGAAGCATAGCCTGAGAAAAAAGACCATAACAATGAGCAGAGTTATTATCTGTGAAACCCACACACCTGAATTGTGTTTGGTTGGCTTTAGCCCATTGTGAATTTCAGCCATGTGTCTGGTTTCTCGCGTGTGAATCTGATTGTGCTCGTTCTCAATGTGCAATAATTGTCTGTGCAGGGTGTCCCTGAGCTTTCTTGTCAAACGCTCTCCTGCTACCTTTCATGGCACGCAGAACAAGACATGCAACGTCAGTGACTTTGTCAAGGATGCATTGTATAACATACAGCATCAGGATACAATAATATCAGGAATATGTCACAGGCCTAGGCCCACTATGCCACTACACACACATAAGAGAAGTTAATAGGATAGAGCTCACATCTATCTATCTATCTATCTATCTATCTATCTATCTATCTATCTATCTATCTATCTATCTATTTATGTATCTATCTATTTATCTCTCTGCGAATGTTTGTTTGTCTTTCTGTGTAAGTATCATGCCATGGAATTCAGGAAGACAAATGTTCCCCTCGCGCTACATATTTCTTATTTTTCTCACAAACACCAAAATATGTCCCACTATTATTCTCACAAACACCAAAATATGTCCCACTATTTTGTGTCTATCTTTGTTTCTATCAGCTTCCTGAGATACAGCACGTCATTGTGCAGAGGTCTTTTGTTTTCTGAATGCCTTATTGTGCACGGGGAAGTGTAGACCTTGAATGATGTTGAAAGTTTTATGACTCCACTTTTGTGTCACATTCCTCCACTGCCTCACAGAGATAGAGAGGGAAAGATCTTACTCAGCCATTTCATCCTGCTTTCAGGGGGTGAGGGAAGGAGGAAGGAAGCCTGAGAGAGACGAAGAAAAAGGGGTGTGGACTAAAATAATCCCCTTTACAACAGTGCCACAACAGATTGAACTTGATCGAACTGTCTGAGTAATTGGCACAGTGCCTTTGTTTTGGGCCCGATGAGTGGCTTCGAGAGGACACTCTCGCATGGATTCTGAAGAGGGATGATTGGTGCAAGTTACTTGAGGACAACACTGTTATTTTATTATTTCGTTATTTCCTC
Organism: Tenualosa ilisha; assembly: GCA_015244755.2. Taxonomy (NCBI): domain Eukaryota; kingdom Metazoa; phylum Chordata; class Actinopteri; order Clupeiformes; family Clupeidae; genus Tenualosa; species Tenualosa ilisha. The sequence goes on along the minus strand of PYXC01000048.1, from coordinate 614,484 downwards.
TGTATTTTGTACTAGACCCAAAAATGTTGAACCATTTCATTAAATCATATCAACGACAGAGCTCGCAGCTGGGTTTATGTTGAAGAAATCATTTGTTATGAAAAAGGGATTTCATGCCCAGACATAAAGAGAGAAAATAAAATGGACATTCCTGGCACCCATTTAAAGGAGGTTGGAGTTTAATCTAGCCTTTATGAAAGCTCAAGCAAGCAAGTGAAGAATATGGATTGTAGATCAATTATTTGTTATTGAAAAAAGAGAAAGAAATCATTTAAATGGCCCGGAGGAAAGGGGTGGTAACAATCACTATCCACAATAGTTGGCATTACCCATTTTAAGCAATTTTTAGATAATGATAGCTACAGTGCCTTTGGGAACATGGCAGTAGCACAATGTAAATTGTGTACATTTCCAAAAAAATACAGCTAATCAGCATAAATCCTGTTTATTAGAAAACATTCGTGCTGTATCTTCATGAAGATAGGTCACAGTAAACTCATCCAGTCTTTTAATATAATTTAAATATAAAATATAACCAGTTTACTATCTGGATAACTCTTGTTCCTCCTCAGAAGCAAATTGGAGGAATCAAACTGAATCTTTCGTTCGTCGTTTAGTCTCCATCCTTTTTCTCTTTTTGTCTTTGTTCCTGCTTTTTATTTTTTGGTTCTGTGTTCTGTCCATTTATCTGACCACATTTCCTCAGATATGTCAGATGGTTATCGACAGAAAGTCCAATCTGGAGACAAGTGCAGATATTGTTCACTCCTCACATCCTCCTAGTTCAATTCGAGGAAATCGCTCGCTTTTCAAAAAGGGCATCATTATTTTGTCACTTCGTGTCCCAAGTGACATTTAAAGAAAATAAGTCAGTCAGTTTGGGGGAAAAAAGACACAAAAGAGTGCTGCTGTGAAGTCATGACTGGGTGTTCCTATTTGCCGTTGACACCCCCCCCCCCCAAAAAAAAAAGAAAAAAAAAAAGAGAGAGATTGTTGTCATCACAGACAACCTACTGAGGGGCTTATGATTTCAGTTCCTCTTATTACATAAAAGCATGATGCACAAAGGCAACACTTTATTGCCTTTAAGCAGCCTGTGGCAAGTAACTGACATTGTGTTTTATCATGGAAGCATGTTGGGGAGAGGGTGGCAGGGGGAGCTATGCAATCACTATAGCACTGTAAATTCTTTTAATCGAGCATTTAAAGGGCCTTTGTGTTGTTTAATACAGTGAGAGATTTTCTTCACCACTCGCTGCAATTACAGGAGTGTGTAAGAGCCGCTGACATATTCCTATAGTCACTCAGCTCTCTGGTGGGCCACAAATGATCTGTACTAAGTCAGCTATTTAAGGGAGTTCTTCAGCCCTGCTTCCACTGTCTGGGAATTCAGAATCAAGAATTAAAAACACTGAAAGAGCTCCAGTTCTTCAGCTTCTGCTACTACTACTACTACTACTACTACTACTAATAATAATAATAATAATAATAATAATAATAATAATAACCTAATTTTCAATATTTTCATTGTAGTTCGTACCAACATAACACATCCACAACATGAGACGGTATTCATCAAATCAGTGACATACTTAAAGGCATCCAAAAAAAAAAAAAAAAAAAGCTAAAATTGGGTCAGTGTGTAAATATTGCTGTCACCATAGTGATATTTAAAATGAATGTGAATGTGTGTGTCTGTGTGTATGTGTGTGTGTGTGTATGAGAGAGAGAGAGAGAGAGAGAGAGAAAGTGTGTCTGTATGTGTGTGTGCCTGCGTGTGTGTTTGTGTGTGTGTGTGTGTGTGTGTGTGTGTGTGTATTATGCCAAACTGTGTGACAAATGCACTGGTTTGCCATATTGAGCACTCACAGCAGATGGCAGAAAGTGTGTAACCAGCAATTCTGAGAACTCTATTCACCGAGACGTCTTTGAGAAGTTGTACTCCTGCAACAATCACGGAAAACAAGACAGCAAAAAATAGTTCAAAGAGCCATTACAGTGGTTCTCAGAGCAATCCTTTCATCTTTCATCTGCTGAAGTCCTCCATCAGCAAAACTGTGCTATTCCTACCATCACTGTGCATAAACAAAAAAAGAAGTAGAAGAGAGGGGGGGGGCAGAGAATGAAAAAACAAGGGGGGAAGAGACAGAGCAAGATGGAGGGAAAGATAGAGACAGAAAGAAGGAGAGAGAAGGAAGAAAAAAGAGAGAAAGAGGACTCAGCAAGAGGAGAAACTAAAAATAAGATTAAGCTTGGTTGCTCAGTTGCACTTGCTGGATTAGTTCCCACTGTTGCCAATTAGGACATCCATAGTTTTCACCTTCACATCACCCACAACCACGTATACACACACACACACAGACACACACACACACACACACACACACACACAAATGCACACACACTTTGCTGGTGATCAAGAGGAATGGTCTCAAACAGAGGGAGTGTTTGATTACGTTTGGATGATGGTGTTCAGTGTCTACCCACTCACCCAGCCATTTACCCGCCGCCAACTTGTGGGGCAGGATCACCGGTGTTGAACCCAGCCCAGCAAAAACAGGCGAGATTGACAAATGATGTGCTCACCAGAGGGCCCGCTTTGTGCCAAGCAAGATGCGCCATCCCAAATAGATTCTGGGGGATCAAGTGTCGGCAGGAAACAAAGATACACTTACACCAGCACAAGGTTGAGTGTGTCAGAGAAATCTTATACAGCATTCTGACGGAGTTCATTTTTCTCCCTTTGTACCTCTTTATAGTATTAAGGAAGAGTCACAGCAAAACAAATAGGGTGCACATCCTTCGATGACCTGACACCCTATAGCTTTGGAGATTGATATGTATTGATAAGCCACTGTATGTGTCTTCAGATTTGTGGTGATCTCAAATTCCTCAGTTGATTTACCCATTTGGAAGTCTAGCGAAATGAAATCAATACCGCAGCTGTGTCAGTGAATGATCTGGCAAAGAGCCCAAAGAGAAAAAAAAGGCATCCAGTGCATCAACTTAATGGTGTCTTGATACCCCGCCATCATATATACCCAGCCTTACACACACACACACACACACACACACACACACTCTCTCAGAGTTTGTTTATGCACTAAAACCACATGCAGTCACTTTTCTACAGTGAGGACAACAGCCTGAGGACTCCTGTCACTTGTAATACCCTCTGCCATGCCAAGGATAACTTCTGTGATGCAGCACGACTAAATACGACCCAACACAACCCAAGCCCAAACAAACACACAGAAAAACACACAGCACAGTTTAACAACTCCACACAGAGCAACAACAATTACAGACTGGCACTGGCTGACTGTTAGACTATTATGGGATGTTTAGTGTGATAACTGTACCACTAGGCATTTATCACACCATGCTCATTGTGGAGGAAAGGAAGAACACACACACACACACACACACACAGACACACACTCGCAGTGCAATGTTAAGTTGCACAGAAAGGCTAATAATGATCTAATTCATTTTAACCCAGCGGCAACTGTCAGTGAACCAACACCTGGGGCTGCCCAAGAACAACGGGCCTTAAATCAAGAGCTCAATGGCTAAAGACAGCCCTCAGTCTATTACAACCAATATGTGCCACTTAGGGTTTAATTTACAGCCCATCTGCGTACCATTTTCGTCGCTGTCATTAACTTGAGTTGCAGTAAATCATGGCGTTAGTGTTAAGCCACCGCATCGCAAAGTGACGCACCACCAAAAAGGAACTCTTTTATCACAGCTGGAATTGCATCTCCATGACAAGTGTTTTGAAGAAGTCACAGCAAAGTAAAACAGGAAATCTATCATTGTGTCAGCAAACGAGCTATTGAGAAGGCACATACTGCTGATGTGGCTGTCCTCTACCTTGAAGTTGCAATTAAAGAAAACAAACATGGGGACATTTTTCTTCCTCTTCTGCTCCCTGTTTTTTACTTGTTTTTTTTTTTTTTTTTTTTTAGATCAATAGAGGGAGGTCATTGGCTAACAATGCTAAGATAGTCCCCCACAGCATAGCACAAAGCAACATGCAAAAACCCAGAGTGGCTATGCATGATCTAGAGTCTCTATTCAGCTTCACAGCCACTACCCATTTCTGTTCTCTCTCTCTCTTTCTTTCTTTCTTTCTGTCTCTTTCTCTCCCTCTTTTTTCTCTGTCTCTCCACATATCACTCCAGGGCAGGGAAGAAGATGTGCACTAAAGTCATCATGACCACTGTTCTTAAAAATACATCTTTTATTCTTGGTTTTAAAATCCCCTACAGATGAAGCACTATATCCTATTTTATTCATATAGCCCGAAGGGCTTCTTTGGTGAAACATTTTGCATAAGCCCAGCACTGAGTCCTTTTTTCCCCAGCCAGGAACGTATCAAACTCAGAGGGGCTCTTGATGAAATACACTCTAATAACAAACAAGTATCTTGTAACCCTGATGTTCTCAGTCCTGAGATAAAGGCAAACAGCCATTGCATACAAAGATTCACACCACCATTTCCCCCTAACTGCTGTATACTCCGTTGGCCTATAAATTTGAGTTGTATGCATTTCAGTAGGCTTTAGTAGAGAGTCATGTTAGACAGTGAATTAGGCTCCTATGGCCTGTTGTGTCTTTACTTTACAGTGGTCATTTAAGGGTGTGATTAGATAATAGTCATGTGCTCTAATACAATAATCAATGTCAATTTGGCTATAACGCACGCTTTAACCTACTTTATTTTAATAGCTAGTTTATTTGCCGATACTAATACTGCAGTCTACATGGAGAACAACATACAGTGAGATATCAGCTAAAGGATGCAGATGGATTTAGCAGAGGTGGTGTGTATCTTAATTTTATATTCATACTACTTATTGTATCTATCTATCTATCTATCTATCTATCTATCTATCTATCTATCTATCTATCTGTCTGTCTGTCTGTCTGTCTGTCTGTCTGTCTGTCTGTCGGTCTAACAGGGGGGTTAGAACCAGGCTAGCAAGCAGTAGCCAGTAAAGTTGTGGATTTAGTTCCTGGCTGCCACATTGTATCCTTGAGCAAGGCACAGGACCCTTCATTTCCCAAGGGAGATTTGCCCTGAAGTAACTGACAAATGTATGTCGCTATGGATACATAATGATAAAAAAACAATATCTGTATAAAATCTATCTATCTATCTGATTTGAGTTTCAAGAATCACCAATCAGCCAAAAGGAGAGTAATCGAAGATTTGCAGTGTACAAAGGGGTTGCAGGAGTAGAATGTGAGAGGAATATATATTATATATATATATATATATATATATTTTTTTTTTTTTTTTGTGAAGCAATTGCAGGGTGTCTAAAATGTTAATAGCCAAGTGAGATGATACCAGAACTTTCTTTTCATTAGAAATGAAAAGACCAAAGACAAGCACACACAGGCTAGGCCTCGTTAAAATGCTCTTGACCTTATAACCCCTATCATATGAAAATCTACAGAGGTGAACTTTGTCGACACTGCTTAGAGTCCAGACTGGCGTCGTAAAAAATAGATCAAGTGAGCGAGCTTTAAAACATCCCATCTCTTACACACAGTATAGTGAAAGCCCCAGCAGAACAAGGCATCATATTTCTTCAAAAAATCAACATTAACTAACTTAGTTGGCCTACTTCATGCCCAGTGGGACTGATTTGCTCATATTTGCTGATGAGGCTAAAGAAGAAAGCTATACACAAACCGCGCAGTGGAGAGAGGCTCTCCTTTGAACAACAAACATGGAGGAAGGGAAGCAGCTCCTTGAGAAAGTCTCCGCTCATTTAGTCTTTATAATGATAACCTTACTCCACGGACTAAAGATCCTTTTCATGTGACCTTGGCTTGTTAGCCAGGGCGAAAGCAAGACAAGGTAACACAGTGAGGGAGGGAGAGAGTGAGCGAGAAAGAGAGTGTGTGCGAGAGAGAGAACGTGTGTGGAAGAAAAATGTGAACTCAAAGCTTCCAGAATGTTATCTTTAAGTGGCTTCGAGTGTGGCAGAAGAAATGGAATCGCGGTAAAAATTAAGGCTGTTAAGATCTGTGCAGGGATTTGGTGCGCTCCACTTTTCCAAAAGGCATAGTCACACATGCCGCATTAGAACCCAGACACTTCATTTCCTCTGAAGAGCGCCATGACAGCACTTCAGAACTGTTAACATTCAGGCCTCTACATCTATAGATTGAATTTGGTTACAGGACAAAAAATAAAATATAACAAATTGCCCAGCATGGATTTTTTTTGTTATAATGGATGAATTCATAAAATGGAGAGTGAAGGGAAAAACTAAAAATTAAATCAAATAAAAAAAAAATAAGATAGTAAAGCAAACAATGTGGAGGGGAAAACAAACACTCCTGCAAGCCTGTGGTGGAGCAGAGAGGCGATGGAGGCTCAGAAACAGCTTGTGAAGGATGTGCTCTTGCCTGTACCCATCGGCAGTGCAATCTGGTGGAGTGGGTCCCAGTAGGGTCTCCCTCCGGAGCCACTTTTTGTGCTCCATCTCCGAAGCCTCGGCGCTGCTAAAGCGCACGCATCCCTGCTGTGGCACAAACTGCTGCCACTCGCAAGGCAAATGCAAACACAGACGCAAAGACACAAACACACACACACTGACAAGCACTCGCATACAGCCTCTCTCTCTCTTACGCACACACACACAAACACAAATACTCACAAATGTGTGGACACATGCAAACTCATGGTTATGCATTTTTGGTTTTGTCACAGACAGACACAGATACAGATAGACACACAAACATAAATGCACGCTTGCAAACACACACACACACACACACAAACACGCAAACAAATTTGCACCCACAATGCACATAAACATACACATGCAACACACTCTTACAAACAATAATCATGAAACCAATCAGCTGCACACACACACACACACACACACACACACACACACACACACACACACATACACACACTATTAAGACCCTGTAGCATCCTAACTGACTGATGGCATTAAACATTTAGCGCAAATTCAGCCTCTATTGGACGTAACCATGCCTACCCCGCCTGCCGGCACCCCCTGTCCCATCAACGGCCCACACCCTCCCCATCCCCCGCTGTCTGCAGCGTCTTCATTACACTGGATCAGTTCTGTTTGTTTGTGGTGCAGATGGATGTGTTTGGACTCAAGTTCATTACAGCCAATTAGTATCATTACTCTACCAAAACTCCCCTAGTCTGTAGAGAAATCAGTGTCAGACGTCCTTACTGTAACATGTGTCATTTCATCATTTGTTGGCGCCTGCCTCTCACTCTGTGTGCCTCTCATCAAACAGTGAGCTATGGATCATGCCAACACATGAGGGTACAGTATCTGTGCGCTATGTCTGTTTTAGGTCCCTTCTCACTCCTCTCTATGTCTTGACATGCTGGTTTATCATCAAAGTACACACGCAGTGCAGGTATTTGCCCCAGTGCCTGTGTGCAATTAGCGTCCAAAGGCAGCGGGTAAATGGAAATAGATGGTGGAGCGCTCATTCCTCTGCACCACAATTAAGCCATAATAAACAGCATTCATATAAACAGACACAAGTGAGTACGCCCTCCGCCTCAGAGTTTGTCGGAAGAATAGACAGCTGTTCCAGCTATGCGCCGAACATGTGCCGCATCTCAATGAGGCCTCAACACAAATTTCCTGAACAAACGTTCCTATGAATGGGTGAACAAGAGACTGGAGGGATGTGCTTTGTGAGAACAGCACGAATTAAAAATGTTCCTGTCATGCAAAGATCTTGAGTCTCATGTCAAGCAAAGCAATGCTCACTCATTCCAAATATCTCCAAATACACATAATATGCTCACTCGTTATGTTTCCTCTTGTTGTAAATATGTAACTACCATCCCTTGTAAAATGGCAATGACATATTCAGTGATTTTAAACCTTGCTTAAAGATGAAATAGAGTAAGCTGTTTCTGGCTTTGTTCAACTGGGAGAGTTTGGTGTTTTGCCATAGAACTGCAATTAACCCGAGGAATTGTAGTGCCTGCCATCATATGCAAATCTTGGACATATAAATGGGATAATGGGCCCTAGGGTCATTCAGCACAGAGACAGAAAAGTACCTCGAAACAGAAACTGATGAAAAATCTTCTTCATCATTTACATTTATTATTGAGGGAAGCAGAAATTTGCCAAATTTAAATATGAACTGTGTTCACTATTTGAGATAACCAGACAATCTCTGGAAATGATCTAGCAACAATAACGGTGTTTTTGGATAGTGCATTATCCATTTTACAATTTTCCATTTTCCGTTTTACAAATCTACTGTAAGTGAGAATGCACCTCTCAAATTTATAGTGAAGCTCACTTCTGGTTGCCAGATAGAATGAGGGGTGCCAGATAGGTGCTTATATGGATCATTCCAATCCACAAATGCACATGTAAATGCACTTGTAAAATTGCATCTGAGCACATCTTGGACAAACCAAAGTTAAAAACCTTCTCTTTTATCATCAAGAACACGGTAGCATAACTACTTTGTTTATCCATTCAAAAACACCTTTACAGTTGGATGACAATCTCCACACTCCTCTGTCAACAGTAGCTGTGGTTCAGTGCATAACAAACAGATATTATTAAATTGGGGTCTCTGTTTTGGATATAAATGACATTCAAACTATGATGTTTACAAAATACAAAAGGAAAAACAAAGCATTGCTCTCATACCAATCTGTAAGCAGTATTGAGGTGCACAGATATAGTCTTATATTCTTTCCCCATCTGGCTAATCTCATTTTGCCCTTTGATGGGCTAGTATTTTCAGGAGGGTCTACACAAATCTGAATTCTGGGGCAGACGTGGCTCACGTGGGATTACCACTCCTTTATAAGATGCCCTTTTTCAGATTTAGATGAGATTCCTCCCTCCTGAAATCAAACACAGGGGAGACAAGGACAGAGAGGAGGAGAAGGAGGGAAGTCCAAGCACATGTTCAATGTATTTCTTAGTGAAACAGAGCTCAGCCGAAGGACGGCCATCCAGGGAATTTGCGGATATCCAGGTAAAGTTTTGCCGGGCGTCTCGTGCAGGAGACTAGCAGACTTTTGTGTCTGATTGGTGATCTTCACTAGGGGGCTCATTAAAAGTCCTTGCTCCCTGGGGTATTAACAGGAGTACTCAAAAGAGAGGATTGTGTGTGTGTGTGTGTGTGTGTGTGTTGTGTGTGTGTGTGTGTGGGGTACGCAGGAGAAAATGTTTTTTAATTCCAAACTACATTACCCAACTCAATCTCAAGGGAACAAAAAGGCTTTCCCCGTTGAGTTTCACGTTGTGTAAGATCAGTACCCTGAGGACATGAAGGGAGGGTTGGATTGCGATGTTCGCAGTGGTCTAAGTGCAACATCTGTAGCAGGCCAACTAAGCAGACATTAATCTTACAAAAAGTATGACATAAATATTTTATTTTATTTGCGGGGCGTGTTTAAAGGAGTGTGGAAGCTTGTGAAAGTAGTGCATGAGGGCACTGAAGCTGTGTGGCTGTGAACTGTCGTCCGTGGGACTGTGAAGATGCTTGTGATTAAATTATGTCATCTGTTTGTTTTCTGTTTTCAGTTTCTGTACCTTGCTTTACAAATTGACATGGTTTTCTCTTATTAACGTATCACTAATACATTTTGAGTTCATGTGTTTATCTAAGTTATTCTGTTATTACATGGCTATACATAATGTATTATCAATGCTTGTAATTGTATCCACAGCTCTGTGCAAATTGTGCTATTATCTGGTGGGCAAACAGCTCCCCAAAGTGTCCAACTCTTCACACACACACACACACACACACACACACACATAGAGAGAGTGGAGGTGATTGAGAGAACAACTCCTGCCCCCTCTCCTCTGAGCTGGTAACTGTCACTTAATGATCAGTGAGCTGAGACAGAGATAGATGCTAGCTCCATACACACATTTTGTCTCCAAGTGGCCCCTTCTACAGTCTGTCAGGCGTGTCGGCTGAAAAGGAGAGGAGAGAGCTTAGCGAAATGCAGCTTCCTAAAACAAAAAAAAATGGAATCCTGCTTTGCGGAACTGTCATTATCGTCTTCCTTCTATTGTGGCCAACCATCTGGTCTTTTGTTTACTGGCCCAGACTCCTTGTGAATGCCATAATCTTCGCGGCCAAGCAGGTTGGGGTGTATGCTGTTGCAGGCATGAAACTCTTGCACCCCACCAAAACAATCTGGGCTCAGACACAAAGTGGATGTGGGGGAACAAACAAATATGTGCTTATGGCTATGCATGTTAACATAGGGCAATGGCACCGTCATTAAGACTAGAGAACTTTTGGGTCAGATGTTACTTGACAGACCTAAATGTCTCAACTGTTACTCTTCATTGGGTTGAGGGGATGCAAAATGTAGCAACAATGCCTGAAACTAAATCTGAATTTAAAGGAGACATGAAAACATAATATTTTGAAAGCTTTCTTAATGAGCCTGCGTTTACAACTTGTCTTGAAGAGCAGCACACTGCCCACTTTGCTGTCTTCTGTTGGAATCTGTACAACCGTTTCAAGTAGATCTGCACTGGCTTATAGTGCCTTAGGCCCAATACTCATTCCAATTCTTCTCACCTCCATCAAAGGAGAAGGAGAGGGAGAAATTCAATGTGAATCAATCAGTAGGCCTGCTGTTCGCTGTCAGTGAGTGCTGTCTGTAAGAAAAAGACCAGAAAATTTGATACAAAATACACCAAATCGCGAACTGGCAGTTAACATTAACTGAATGGGGCATAGGAAAATGGAATATGAAATCAAATGAATATGAATGTCAAAATTTCTGGTTCTTCTTCCCACAGTCAGCACTAGGTGAGTTTGAACAACAGGGCTATGGATTGATTCTCACTGTATTTCTCCTTTAATGCCCTCAGACATATTTAGGCCTAGTCTGTTGTTCATCTAGCCAGGCTAGATGCCTAGTGCTTCCACCCAATTTCTCATTTAGCTACACCATCGCGTCAGGGATCTACCCATGGCTTAGGTTTCCACTGACTCTGGGCTTTGTGAACGAATCAGCGAACAGAGGGAGGGCTGAATGCGAAGACGTTGAACTCACAACTCGCAACTAAGCAGTAGTGATTGGTTGCAGCAGAAAGTATCTGCCCACCAGGAAGCAAACGTATCCCATTGGATTGGTTTTAGACGCTTTGCACAAAGTAAAACAATGTACATCTGGATCCATTCAACAAATATACAACATCTGAATCTATTCAACAAATACACAACACACTTAATGTACTGTTACATGTATCTCTGAGCATCTTATGTTTTCACTGATTACCCAACAACTAGGGGTTAAGTGTTACGTTCTACACTTCGTTCTACACTTTCGTTTTTGGACTGAAAGTCTGGACATTCGGTAGTGAGATTCGATGCTTGCTTGAGGTGTTTAAGTTTCAAAAGATTGGACCAGCCCCTGACTGATAGCTTGCCTTGACTGATAGCATTCTAGCTCTGCATTCACAATGTCTCATTCTGTTCACTGATTGAACGGGTTAAAATGTCTCCTTGAGACAACAAGTTCAATGGGATCAAATCCAGACTAGCACTGTAGGGAGATGATCATCAAGCAGAAGTGCTAGGAAGGCATGGGCAGGCTAATTGACCCTTTGTTGAGGTCAATAATGCAAATACAGACAGTAAGTGGCAGAGGTGGCCCTAGTGTGTCTGACATGACTAGCCAATCCAAACAGCTTGGCTGTAACGTAGATTTTGGTGACAGTATTTCCAGTATATAATCGACATTGCTTTTCTGATTTATTTACCAAACAGGGTAGAGGACCCCCTGGTAGGATACCTTTCAACGCTGACAGGGGAGATTCTGAGGAAGCCTTGTTTTTCCTTTCTCAGCCAAGCGTCACATGGTCACTGTTGTTAATGTTAAGCATGGGATTTTTGTGAAAGATTTTTTGTGCCTATTATTGTGAAATGTGTAAGACTAATTTACATAAAGCAGGCAATTATTAATGCAACATTGATACAACATTTATGTGTGTGTTTTTGTCATTAATATGTCCCCTCTCTCTTGAATATAAAAACAAGCTTTTTGTCCATATTACCACTTCTAATAGTGAATACACTCAAGACTACTGAACAGAGAAAGTACATTAAGCTGACATGTTATTATTACATCCCATCTTATCTATTTTTTCCTCCTCTAAGTAAGGTTTTGGACTGACAATAAAGGAAAATACATTCACACACACACACACACACATTTATTTACCAAACAGGGTAGAAACCTCAGTTCAGTGAACATCTTGTCATGTTTGAGACAACAAGAGAGTTGATACCAGTCAGTCTTTAAATTGTAACAACCATCCCTTACAGTCCAGAGTATCTCTGTGGAAGGATGCTGGAGGGGTAGCTTTCTCATCAACATTAAGCTCCAGGAAGGTTACCTTGGCAAGTGATGAGTCTCACAGATCAGTCCAGTCTTTGGCCCAATGGGTATGGACTGTGAATTAACGATCCAGCGTATCGACATAATGTACAGAGTGCAGAAAACACCTAAACATGAACGCATATAGTCAATACAAACACCAGAGAAAACAGGAAAGGGTATTATTAGTGAAAGGACATTGTTTAAACAATATATAAGTAAGTGAAATCACACTAAACAGAGAGGCATACCTCGCCATTGTACCTGTGTCCTAGCTACAGAGCAGAAAACTCAAGTACACAGCGCCAAGGGCAAGTCGAAAGCATGGTAATGAAAAACATACACGTTGCAACTAAAACTTGCATCACAGTTTCTGTTCTTCACATACACTCGTTCTAACCACCCATCAGAGTAAGAGTTCTCTTCACTGATTCCATCACTGTATAGGATCCTTTAGCTTCCTTACAGGATCCTTAGATTCTTTTAGATTAGATGAAAAAGGTTATTTTATATTTTGTTATATTTTGTTATGAGAGATCTGACTGGTGCCACAAACCACATACCATATAGGACTATATACCACATACCATATAGGAGTCTTTATGGGTTTTTTTTTTGTCCCAGTATGATAGATGTTCATTACAGGCTTGTCTGGGGTTTCTGTTCTCTATAGTCAGTCTTCAGAGAGACAGCATCCTGTCTCCATCTCCTTCACCTTTACCCATGTGCCAGCTTGAAGTGAGGTCATTAGAACCGGGAACTCCACACCTGTGCCAGGCCGGAGACCTGCAAGTTAGTTGCCTGTAATGCCATCTTTTGTTTCAAGGTGTGGGAGGATCAGAATGCTTCGCCTGATAGAACACAAGATGGAAGGCTGTCTTTGGCCGGTCTTCTTTGGTTGAGGCGTTCCTGCGAGATCCGCCTGTAGACGTTTAGACATCTTACCTGCGGTGAGCTACCATCTGTAATTGACAGCTGTGAGGATTTGGGCTCTAAGTCCTGTTGCTTGCATGGAAAGACAGCAGCCAGGGGGATTTTGATAAGGTGAATGATTTATCTGCTTCATCTTGGTACACCGTCTTCTCATGCAGATCGTCAGCAAGCCCTGCGATCACACACACACACACACACACGCACACACACTCCTTCCCTGATGCCTCTTCTTTTTTTAATGGTGGACATAAATAAAATAGGCGAATGCTATCGATCAAAACCTCATGACCATAAAGTCAGACACTCTGACACCCGCTTTAAGTTGTGCTTGCTTTCAACCACCCAACCACTTTTTCTCTCTTTACCCATCTCCCTTCCTCTCTCTCTCTCTCTCTCTCTCTCTCTCCATATCTCTCATCCCCTTTACTTTTTTCGTATATAATGGATATACTGTACTACAGAGGGTGTGCTAATGGAATATCAGAAATATAGGAGGGAGGAAATCAACGGTACATCCTTGACTTGCGTTTTGGACCCAGGCAATCAATGGGAATGGAATTATGAGGCAGTGAAGCGAGTGATTTTAATCTGGGACTAAATATCCTGCCGTGGATTAGTCTCAGACACTTTCTACCTCCAGTGTTCTTCATGAAATATGGATAAGAGAGAGAGAGAGGGAGAGAGAGAGAGAGAGAGAGAAAGAGGGTGTGAGAAAGAAAGAAAGAAAGAGAGAGAGGATTATGAAAAATAAGGCATTTCCCCAAAAAACCTTTCCATTGATGTGTGAGTGAGATGAAAAGTTTCACACATAATGGGCAGCTGGAGGATTTCTCCACGCCGCCTTGCATAGCAGATGCGCTCCCCGTCTCCTAGACACACGTTTGGGCACTAGATTAATTAGAGGACCCCCTGGTAGGATACCTTTCAACGCTGACAGGGGAGGTTCTGAGGAAGCCTTGTTTTTCCTTTCTCTGCCAAGCGTCACATGGTCACTGTTGTTAATGTTAAGCATGGGATTTTTGTGAAAGAGAAAGCCTATTATTGTGAAATGTGTAAGACTAATTTACATAAAGCAGGCGATCATTAATGCGACATTGATACAACATTTATGTGTGTGTTTTTGTCATTAATATATCCCCTCTCTCTTGAATATAAAACAAGCTTTTTGTCCATATTACCACTTCCAATAGTGAATACACTCAAGACTACTGAACAGAGAAAGTACATTAAGCTGACATGTTATTATTACATCCCATCTTATCTATTTTTTCCTCCTCTAAGTAAGGTTTTGGACTGACAATAAAGGAAAATACATTCACACACACACACACACACACACACACACACACACACACACACACATACTGGATGTGGATGTCTGAATGTGAATATGTCTAAAGATAAACACTGACAATACCCTTACTCATCCATTTCAAGTAGACAGACGTCACTCTTGGGCATTAACCAGCCTTAGCTGAACCCTGTGGCTACCATCCTACTGTCTCACTGCCTTAATGACGGCTTCATGGGACTGTGAATGGTCTCACCACACTGTTTTTCTTATGTATTGAATTACTGTGAATGCAGTTGTATTGCCCTGTGCCACGGCGCCTTAGATAAAGAGTAAACATATCTATCCTGATAGAAAATTATTAGATGAAAGACAAAAACAAACAAACCCGAGCAAGATTGTATTAATGTTTACCATTCAAATCATTTGACAGATGTATTTATGTTGATTAAATGCAACAGATGTTGACCAAAGCACTGAACAATAACATCCCACCCATGCAATCCTTTTGGCTCAAGTGACATTAATGTTGATGTGATTTTTATGGTAATATGTGGTAATCAGCTTCAATATCAAGGGGTTGGGAGGGTGCAAGCTTCCCATTTCTGCCACCTACACAGAGCTTGACTTTGATTTCAAGTAAACAGGAGACCTGAAAGATAAACTTGAAAGGATAACATGAATAACATGTTATGTCATAACATGATAACATGTGTATGGAGAATCTACACTATAGGTCACATACTGGTTTGGTTCATAGGAATGCAGCGTTTCAATGCTAATAACAGACTTAGAGTCCTTAAATCAGTCACAGCCTGAAGTGTGTTATTGTGCTTCCATGTCGCTGGGACTACATTAGACTTGCATGTCTTAACTGTGCTGCAATTAAAAATTAAATAAATATATTTCATTTACATAATGAATCAAAGTGATATGGGAAATGGTACATTAATGAACTTTTTGTGTCTTGCAATCCCCTTTGCATACTGAAAAGGAGAACAGTGTGATTACAGTTGCATTCGTGACTCTCTTCGTACAAAATGGCGCTCTTCGGATTCTAATCGATGGGAGATTTAAAAGGGCACGTGAATGTTAAGCAGACGATCACAGTAATCAGGCAGCAATTACAGGCATCATTTCGATTTCAGCACAGGTCCTTAGGATGTCTGTTGCAGGGAGCACCCTTGTTTTGTGTTGGTTCGCTTCTTGTTCGGTGAAAATTGTTAGCATACATAATTTCATTTAATGCCTCAAGGAAAAAAACAAAACTGTTCAGTAAACAAGCTTGTCTGGGTGGCTGACAGAGTCAACCCAATTATAAAACATTTTCTCTGGGTTCTTTCAGGTAAAAAATACTGGGGAGAGAAAGAGGGGCATGTTATTATTCACTCATGGGGCATATGCCTGGAGAAAGCTTATCTTTGAGCTAATCTGAAGAAAGTAAATGTGGTTTGTTGGAGCACAGAATCGCAATAAGGAGAGCAAATCTTCTGCATCACGTTCAGCCAGTCTCTGTGTGGGTCAATTAAAGTTATCCCCGTGACTACGCACCCCACTGTTAGTCTGGAACTAAGCGCTGGTTTGCAGTGTCAAAGCCAAGGGCAAGCAGAGTCGTGCAGTTAGCTCCATCCAACCGCCTCAGGGCTATATGTTCCTCCTCTCACTATCTCTTCTCTCTTTCTTTCTCTCTCTCTCTCTCTCTCTCTCTCTCCCTCTCTCTATGACACACTCTGTCTTAGCAACTCTAGACTCTCCACTTGTGCATTTGTGTAATTGTTTACCGCGTGCTGTACACAAATATTTCCTGTGAAACAAATTTGGAGCATATATCAAATGACTGCAACATTGAAATGAGTCCAAATTGCACTGCTCTTTTGCAGTAATTTCATACATCTGAAAACTGGGTTATTTATTCACCCCCTACGAAACACAACAACAACAATGACGAAAAAAGACTGTAATTAGAATAGTCAGAAATTATAGACATCGATCCAGTGTTTGTTAGTGTGAACAATTAGTCACCTAAACAGCTTAGCATTTAAACAGAGCTTGGGCTAAATGGGCTCTGCATCATTGGTTGAACTCATTACTAACTCTGTTCCCTGTTGGCTAAATGTAGGCCTACTCAGCTGACTTGTTTTTACGGAGGCTCATTTTAGTGGTGGCGGGCACAGCACCCCTCGTTTCAGGGTCCCATGGAGCTCGCTGCTGGCTTTAGCTCTCGTTCAATGATCACTCAGCTCACAAGGTCGCTGGAGTGAACTCTGTGTGATCAATGGAGTGGAATCGATGAATTAAGTTCAAAGAGACTTCATAAAAAACCAACTGTCTGTGTAGCCTCTGAGGACCAGGTAACACCGGTGAGTATACCTCATTGTGTCCTCTGTGCCAAGGGGAAACTTGAGCGATGGTACACATGTGGACTTCTCCTCTCCTCCTATGTGCTTTCTCGTTTTTTTTTTTTTATTATTATTCATGCGGCCCAATGAGAGTGTCCTCAGAGGCACCTGTGCTCCATTGTGCAGCATCTGCAAGGCTGAGAATGTGTCACCCCAGCATCGCTGAGAATATTGTTAAAAGGACTGTGCTGTGGCAGACACATGGAAATTTCTAACATTATTGAACTGCTCATAGCTTACTGTTTTTTTTTTATATTATAAGTCCATTATTTTGCCAAATTACCCAGTGCACAGTGGCTGCTATGGACATATGTTGACATTTTAATGCTGGTACTACATCTGTTGCATCTGGCCATTGGAGTTCCAATGTTAAGGAACTAATGAAACACTCCTGAAAAAAAAAAATACAAGTCGAAAATACTGTAGACTGTAATGCAGTGTTTGCACATCTGACCCAACCAAAGAGCACAAATCGTAAAACCTCTACCAGCTGATCTTCATTGGATTCACATAGCAGTTAAATTCTAATCTATCAGTCATGGACTGGATCAGCACGTTCCTTAATTCCTTGATCTTACCTTTAAGTCTAACTCTTGCAAAGTCGATTCAAATGACCACTGTTCCTTGGCCACTTAGTTGATTTGCACCGTCACAGCCCTGTCGTTATCATGCTAAGCCCACCTCTACGAAGTTAGTAGAGAGTAGAGAGTAGTTTTGTGATCCATTTGCATCACAGCACCACCAGACAACAGGCATCCTGGCAACATTGGACGAAGCATAGACAAAAAGCCAGATAAAGGGCATTTAGACATGGGAAAGTGAGCCTACATTGCATGAGTGTCACGTTCAGTATATGCTCAGATGGTTGATATGATATTTATATGATATGTTGATATGTTATGATATTTTCTAAGTGGAACTGCGTACTATCTTGGAATAAAGGACTCTCATCCCTGGTTGGGACACAAATTAGTACAAATTTGGATATCAAAGGATGAATCATTTGGAATAAAATGAAGAATATATTTATGCTGATCTCAAGACTGGGCAAAACAAAGTAATCATAGAAAACCTATGGCTTTGTATCATAAAAAACAACAATGTACTGAATGACTTCATATAATGACTTTTGATTTTTTATAGACGAAATGGGCTTCCACATTCTCCACCAGACATAAAGAGTTCTGTTGTGGTCATAAACTAGTTGCTGACGAGGGACAAAGGAATAGTTTCAGAAAAGACTAGTTTCCCATATGGAGAACATTAAGGGATGCAGCTCCACTGTTTGGAGTCCAGACTACTGTGGGACTGAACAATACAGACACAATGCGGGTTACACAAACAATAAATTAGCCCTGTTTCAGCAGCAGACTGCACTACAGCAGAATTACAGTGACTGGGGAATACTAATATCATGCCACAAAATGAAACGAAATAATGTTTTGGTAAGACAAAGTGCTAACAGTGTGGAGGTCATGGGATATTCTACAGGAGCTCTCAATACTGATGAGCTACACCAGACCTGTTTGTTGTTTGTTTGTTGTTTGACACAAAAGCTCCTTCACAAATGAATACATGTTTGACATAGATATTACACTCACATACATTATACCAATACATTGGAAAATATTTCATAAAATGCAGAAACCATTTATGGATATTGGATCATATAATTAGGGTTTCTAACATATGGTTTTGTTATGTAAAATGATATGTGTAATATTCCCATTCTTATTGTCCGACTCTGGCCATACTGAGGTTGCATGGCTGCTTTAAAACCACATATGGAAGATCATGCCCCATGATAATGAATAGATTTTCAGTGTATAACAAGGAAAAAGAAACATTAAATACTACTTTGGCTCTCTATTTAAAAAAGGGAAAGTGTGTAAAGGATATTTTTAATACATAATTCATGTCATATATTTTTTTCAAGGTATGAACCACAGTGTGTGTGTGTGTGTGTGTGTGTGTGTGTGTTTGAGTGTTTGAAAAAGCAGAATAGCCTGCAGAGTAGGCTATCTTATCACCCAAGATGACTCAGAAACTTGCTGGGAAAAGCGGATATCCCTCAGAAGAAAAACAGAATTATATCTGGCAAAAAGGGAAGAGCAATTGTCCATCGTTATCGCTGCTGTCAGACTCGGTGAAAGAAAAATGCCCTTGATGAAAATGTACACAGCTCTCCGTGTGATGATGACGGCCAGTCCCCTGACCTTAATTAGCTGTGTTGGTGAAACCACATGAACCCATTAATGTGACTTAAAGCATATCCATTTCATTTTCCACCATTTCTACAGAGGCCTGCTCCCCCTTAACGAGAGCAAAAGACAGAGAGACAAGGAGGAGAGGAAAGAGATGAAGGGAGAAAGGGGGTGGGGGGAGGGAGGGACAAAAGAATGGAGGGCAAGAGAGAGAGAGGGAGAGAGATAGAAAAATAAAAGAACAGAGATAAGGAGGAAGTGAAACAGAGGGAAAGAGAAGGCAAAGAAAGACAGGGAATGACAGATATGGAGAGAGAGAGAGAGAGAGAAAAAAAGAGAATAGCCTGAAATGTAAGCACATTGATGACTGGAGTTATGGAGGAAACAGGATGACCAGAGACTGTGTCTCATCTTTCCCATCACAAATTGGTCTGCAATCAAGCAGTCTGTCTCCTCACCTCTTGGCAAATGCATTAGTGTGCCTTTGAACATCCAAATGCCTCATCAAGGATAAATGTTAATTAGATTCGTTTGTAAACTGGATCACGTCGACGGTGCACTATTTATGAGGATTAAATGCATGACACTCTACCTCCTTAAATATTAACATTTGTTCCCCTCCTTTCATTTTTTTGTTCATATTTGGAGATTTGTGGAATTATTTGTGTTTGAGGACTTATGCAGCCAGAATAAAGGGGCTGTCTGAGTGTTTCTTTCACTATAACCCTGTCTGATTTTGCATGTGTGTGTGTGTGTGTGTCTGTGTCTGTGTGTGTGTGTGTGCATCCCAAACCAAAAATAAAGAGAAGGGATTCATAAATAGGCCTGTATGACTTTCTTGCTACTGCTGCTTCTAGGATCTGTAAGAAGGAAGCAGGAATCTCTTTCTTTACTTTCATGCACATATGACACATGATCTGTGACGTGTGAATCACCTAGACTAACCATTTGCTTCCTCTGCCCACATACACCACAATAATCTCTGCTGAGAGTCATCCTTACCTCTCATTGGTTAACATCCCTGTCCAACTCCATCTGGAGAGGTCTGCCACCAACTTCATGGGAAACTCATGCCAGGGTTGACTCTCCCTTTTAGACCCCTTCTTATGATGCCACTTGTCAAAATGGACCACTGACCCCCATGATCGATCTCACTCCTTGACTTTAACATTATGTCTGACTGCTTCTGTGCTGTCCAGTTAGAACTATAGACAACTATCAATGGCTTAACTACCATATAATGCTGTGGGACAATCATTTGGATTTTTTATGATGATCAGCCAAACCATGAACAAATTGTAGTCTATCACTTATGGTAACTACTGATTGTACTTTTCCTGCATGACCCTTGGCAGTTGGGTTGGTCCCTTGAGCCATGGATCTGCCCCAAGGTTTCTTCCTTGAATAACTACCACAAGGCAGTTTTTACTTGCCCCTGTAGCTATTGGGTGCTCCTTGTTAGTGTCTATAAAGCACCATGAGACAATTCTATTGTAAATGGCGCTGTATAAATCTAATTGAATTGAATTGACTTAATTCACTGAGCAGTGCACATGGTACACTGCCACAGACCTCTCTGGCTGTGTCTCAAATCATGCACTTGCACACTTTGAACACCATTTTAGTGTTATAGTATGTTCACACTGACAACCACGGCAAAACTCAGTGCGCTGAAAGTACCCAGATGACGCACTAATAACGGCCAAAAAGTTTAGTTTGAAATGATGGATCCTACTTACACTAATTAACCTCCATCTAGGCTAAGCAGCGAAGGGGTGGTGCCAATGACCAGTGCTTCAAACTTGATTCATGGTGGCCACCTCCAAAATGATGGCAGTTGCAGTAAATGTGTTTAAATCTAAGCAACAACAAAAATAACTTTTACTCATGTTTCATGCACCTGGCTACTCACATATCACTCTCCAACTAAAGTTACTAATCTGAATATTTGTTTGAGTTAGCGATTTAAATGGCGGTTAAGTCGGTCACCTCCACTAAGTGTTATAGAGAAGTGATCAATTTGGGATAACACATAACATTGGAAATGTATACTACGGCAGTAAGTGCTCAGTGCACACTGTGCACTAACATCCAGTGCACCCATAGAAGTGAGAGATTTGACACATGGCCTTTGTTTCTCATCTGGCTCTAGCAGGGGAAT
The DNA here is from genome assembly GCA_015244755.2 of Tenualosa ilisha. Classification (NCBI taxonomy): domain Eukaryota; kingdom Metazoa; phylum Chordata; class Actinopteri; order Clupeiformes; family Clupeidae; genus Tenualosa; species Tenualosa ilisha. The sequence continues at coordinate 593,084 of PYXC01000048.1, read as the reverse complement.
TTAAAGGAGAAGTTCGCTGTGAAATGGTCTAGGGGTGTATTGAAACACTCTAATGATCCCAAAATGTTGTCAAATAGCCCACCTCCATTTGCCCTCTAGTATTCCAAAATACAGCACTTTTAGCCAGTTCTCCCCAATAGCTCACAATACAAATGCTTAGGGCATAGCTTTACCCATGCAAAGAAATCTGTATTTTTACACCATTAACAAGGCTCAAAGTAGCTCCACACTTTGTTGGGAGCATAATGAGGGTCCCAACATTTTCTGATAGCATGACTTGCTGTTGATGCTTGATGTTACTTTATTGCCTGCATCGCTTTCAAAAGTTTTTCAGACAGGCTGAATGCTGACTAGCTTTAAAGTTGTCAGCTAGCAACAGAGCTGTTATCCAAGGTTTGTTTGGCATAGACAAAGGCTATGGGCTGTTTTGTTATGACAGTTAAGAGGCACATTGGATGGACACACAGCAAAGTTACAAACAATCTCCATGTCCCAAATGAAGTCTCTAATCAGTGTAGGCAACTCTCATCAACAGTCTAGATCAGGAAGGCCACAACAGCAGGCTTGAGTCTTCAGTATGTGGGTGCTGTAAAAATTACGTAAAACGTAAAAATTAATCTAGATGGAGACCTTGCCAGTGTATCCGTATCCCAGCAATCAGGTCCCCTACTGGAGAAGTCAAGTGTCTTTTTAAAAGGTCTTTTCAATAAACTATCTGTACACTTACAAACTTCTCAGTGCCCTGTTTTAAATAGGTTAGGTCCCTCATTATGCCACCAACGAAGTGTGGCCTTTTTTATGGTTTAAAAATAGTGATTATTGCACCCATGCCCCAAACACCACCGCTGTAAGCCTTCTGTAAACATACACTAAATGGGGCCTTGAAAGAAAGGCATGGGGTGATGAAAAAAATGCATCTCGACAAACATTCAAACTATTGTTCATGTTTCGATATACTTTTGGTCCACACTGGATTTCTCCTTTAAGCACAGGTGTGCCATAGTTGTGTTTGGACTTCAGAAGCATCTCTACTGCCACCACTCCTTCTGTCATTAACCAGATTGCATACGCTTTTATGTTCATGGTTATGTGATCTGGCAGATGTCTTTTTATCCACAGCTACATGCAACACAAAAATACTATAAAAAACCTATACTATTTTTTATAAATACACAGCTTAAGGCTATTTGCCTAATAGTAAGAAATCTCGATGTAATTCAATGCAAAAACTAAAGACCAAAACTTGAAAACTTGAAAATTAATAAAATAAATAAATATAAATAAACTACAGTAATTCAAATCTGTTGGCTCAGCCATACCCATACCCTGTAGCGCAGGTTAGCAGGCAGCCTTGATAATGTCAAAGTAGCCTCCTGTCTGTCTTTCACAGGGCTTATTGAGATGTACAGTATCTTTGGCATATATTAAAGGCAGTCTACTTTGATGTCAGAAATTTGCCCATTTCAGTCTGCTTCATAGCTGCCTAGGTAGTCTCTCCGCTAACATGATAGCTCTGCTATAGTGGCACAGATTTGGTTAATTTTGGGGGTACTGGCAGGAATCAAAGCTCTCTAGCAGTAGAATATAGTTTCATGTGTGCCGAAGTTCTCCTTTTAATATGAATTTGATTATTAAATCTCTGTGTTATGCCTTCCGCCATGTTACATTGCCCTAAGCCTGGCATTGGATAGCACCATTAATCGCCTAACAGTGTAACGAAACAGAAACTAACAGCAATCGTCTGGACTTTCTGCCTCCTCCTCCTCTCCTCCTCCTCCTCCTCCACCTCCTCCTCTTCCTCCTGCTCCTCAGGGAGACAGGGGCATCAACATGTGTCAGAGAGAACCTGGTGACGCTTACTTGCATCATCACACAGGGAGTGAGATTGACTAGAGCTGGGAGCCTGAAGCTCCAGCACAATTATGATGGTCTGTTGTTGTACTGTTTATATGTGTGCAACCAGCCAAGCCAAAAGTTAACTGCCGTCACCACACTGCACCCCAGTGGGTAATTGTTCTGATGGGGGGGTTTCTAGAGTGTTCAACTTCAACTTTAACTTTGTTAACTGAATTAACTCAAAGCTGAGCTCATATCCCAAAGACAGTAAGTAGGGTATGATGAGGGTTTTAGCGAGTGAAAGATCAATTGATTTGAAGGTGGCTCCACAGGTGTCAGTGTCCAAGGATTCATTGCTTGATGACTTTCTTTGTGCCTTAGGACACCTCAATGGAGCCAGTAGTCTTGCATGCACTGGCATTTCTTTATAGATCCACAATAACAGAAAAGCCCGTATTCGGAGTAGAATTAGTGAGATTTTCAACAATGTTTTTCAAAATAATGAGAACATGGAAAAAGCGGCACAGACAAACGATTGACAGGACATACTTTTGTGTTTACATGCCTGACAGCTTGCACCTATAAAGAATGGCTGCAGATGTTTTCTCCAACACTCCAGCAATTATCCTCTGATTTATAAAATGACAGAAGTAATTGCAGATGAAAATTGTAACTCCAAAGGAAGAAGAATGATCTGGATCACTTCATGCATCAATGCAAAATAAAGAGGGAGGTGGAAAACCATGACAATTTACTTGCTTTGACATTCTGTTTCAAAAGATAAAACTCCACATAAAACAACACTGCTGGTTCATTTGGATAGACTCTTAAGGTTTACACAGAGGCATTGGCAAAAGAAGCCAGAAATCCCCAATGATGATATGAAATTGTTTCAATGCTTCACGTTTACTTTCCAAGATCAAAGAAAGTGTCATCAAAAGCTCTTTCAAGGAATGTTTACTCTCTCTCTTTCTTGAAGGTAACTGCAGACTTAGAACTTGGTGGATCTATGACTGTGTATGCATATGACTCCTTAAGCAGAGCCAAACATCCTCCAAAGCATGGAACTGAGACATCAGATGTCTTGCCCGGATCTCAGCCAAATCTGGAATGATTCTGGGTCAGATTCGGGTCTGAACCGGGCTGGAATCAGCAGCTCCCACAGCGTGGCAGACGCTCAAAGGGCCCTGAAGCAAATCGCTGCCACCCGTCAACTGCATGAAACGCTCTGCCACGTCTGTTGTACAAATAAACTAAAGAGACACAGTGCTGTTATCAGTCTGTTTGATGAGACAAACAAAAATAGGCAGGGAAGCGAAAGAATAAAGAAAAGTAAGGATGACAAATAAGTGTGTGTGTGTGTGTGTGTGTGTGTGTGTGTGTGTATGTCTCAGATCAACAAGAGAGGAAGTGATGCATCACACAGGAGAGGTGTAAACGTGGGGTGTGTTTCCCCACCGCCACCACCGTATCAACCTAGCCAACAAGGCATTTTCATCTGTGTGTGTGTGCGTGCGTGTGTGTGTGTGTGTGATCTCTCCACATCTCACCTCGGAGTGATGTCAGCAGTGTTGGCTGGCTCTACGGGAGTGTAAATGCAGGGTCAATGTGGCCACTGAGTGATCGGATGGTTCTCTTTGCTGCAGTGCATGCTGGGTAGAGAGAGAGTGTGTGTGTTAGAGCGGTGCTGTCGCTTATCGGCTGCTGACATTTGCCAGGCCTTTGGGGAGAAGATGGTCCACTGGCAGACAGATGCAGTATAACACCTTTTGGCTTAGACACGCAAACACACACACACACACACACACACACACACATAGTCTCATGCAGACATGCCATGCAACACACCACTGCAGAGAAAAAATAAGAAGCAGATGTAAACACACAATTGTATGCACACACACACACATCTTTTCATCAGTACTGCAAGCATTATTTATGTATACTGTCCATATAAAATACTTTACCTTCCTGCATCAGCACACACACATGTAAACAAACTCCCTGTCTTGCGCTCTCTCTCTCTCTTTCTCACACACACACACACACACACACACACACACACACACACAGTAATGCATTTTTAATACGGTACAGATATATATTAGCTTTTTTTCAATTGCTCAAGCCCAATTTTGAAAACACACACACACACACACACACACACGCACACACACAGACACACACCTTCACCCACACACACATAACTTCGTAACACCCATATACCACCCCAATCACCACTTCCACCTCCACCTTGCATCTGTTCAGGGCCATAAAACAGAACCCAAGCTCACCAGCAGCACCACTCCTCTGCGGTTTGGATCTGCTGTTTTTGTTTTTCTTCTTTCTTTCTTTCCCTTTTTTGTTTCCATGGCATTCGCCTAATCAATAAACACAGAGGAACATAAGATGGCAGGAGTCAGAGCAGGGTAATTTGGTTTATCTGGGAAGTTTGGGCACGCCCAACTGCGATGATTATGGAGTTATGATGGTTGTTATCCACAGTGTCATTGTGCTCACCACCGCTGTCCCTTTCAATTATCACTGCCTGCGTCTCCAAATCCTCCCACAAGCTGTTGTGCACCCTGTCACCATATTACTGCTTAAGGAAAATCTATATGAAACCAGACTATCTGAGGCTCTTTGTGTTCCAAACAGACCATGAGGTAGGGATTTTGTGTCATGGGAGGAGGGAGGAAGGAGGGAGTTGTCAATATATGTCACGTGGTGTTTTTTATTTGGGTGGGAGGCATTCTATCCTCTCCACATAACCCTCCCTCCACCCAAACAAACACAGGGGGAAAAAAAGCACAGAATATTTGTTCGTAGAGTGTGGACGATATGGAGAGATATGGTGTGTCTGCATGTGTGTATGTGTGTGTGTGCGTGTGTATGTGTGTGTGTGTCATATGTGACTGTGAAGAAAGGAATAAAAAAGAAAAAAGAAAGAGAAAGAAGGAAGAGGAGGAGAAGGAGTCTGCATGTTTCTGTCGATAGGTTTGTGTATAATTTTTCTGTTTGGAAGTGTGTAGGTGTGTGTATTTTTGCATTCCCCTACTGAAAAAAGTGGCCCTGATTAGAAATGCTTTGGACCGGGTGGGTATATATCCCCCATCCATCTCTGTGAGGACTACTGGAGTGTGTCTGGAACATGCTCTATATGCCCACGGTCATATTTCAAGGAAGGAGACCATCTGATGGGATGCAAATGTAAGCAATTGAAATATGCTGATGGAATTATCTTCAACATGACTGATTTCCCTGTGCCGACACGACCATACAGTACCAGGCCACAAGGCATACACTCGAAAGATCAATTTTAGAGAAAGCGACGGAATAATTATTTGGAAATCTGCTCATTATGATAAGCACATATAGAACCGAGACTTCTTAATGCCATGGTTAACGCAGAACATTTGACAGCGACGGTTCGCCGTGATATTTCCCAGTCTCCCCTTATCAACTTTTTCATCAAGATGATACAAGCCCACCCTGTTATAGAATAGTAATATCTAAATTGCTTGGCGCGAACCATTATTTCTTGTCATTACAGCAGGAGTTTGAGGACAATGAATCACAAATTTACATTTTGTCATGAGAAAGCTATTTTAACAGGGTGAGCAGTTTTTTTCTGTTATTTTTAAAGAGGCTATTGGAAAGACAAGATCATTGTTTATGTAAGTGAAGTGCTTCCTATCAGTAGACTGATTGAAAAAGAGAGGGATGGAGTGTAGTCTGAGGGTGGTTTGAAGATTCTGTGCGGGTAGAGAACAAATCCCTTGCCTCAGACACGCTTGTAGACTCCTGGAGTCTTCAACTGACTGCAAAAAATTTTTTTTTACAGCTGCTGAAAACTCTGTAATAAAGTCAGCTCAACTGTAAGAGAGTCAAGGACAACCAGAGTAAGTGAGGCCACAGCTCCTGCTCAAGGTTTCACTTCAAAATATTCCAAAATCATTTACAGTACTGAATCACTGCTCAATGCTGTGGTAAAAAGCGTAAAATTAAAGGAACCATTAGTTTAAACCACACAAGATGACTGATTGAGAAGAGGAGATGAAGTCACTGTTGCTCCACTGTTTTGTCATCCGCTCAGCAGATATCATGATACAATATCTGGACCATTCCACTGACTTAACTTGCTGACATAGTGGATATGTGTCTTTGTTGGCTGTGATTATTGTATTCGCCTGTCACAAAACTACCATTCCTGCCAGACCAGCAATTTTAACACATATGTACTGTATAAAGAGGAAAATAATGTCTCAGGAATGTCTGAAATTACTTCCTGATCTACTTTCTTAGGTTTCCCGGTAGAAGCAATAAGTTAAGTATGAAATGATGATTCATAACATTATTGGCGCAAAGACGAGGCAACAGCACAAAGAGGCTGATGGGGCCATCTTGCATGAGATTACCCTCCATAGCATGCTTAGGGACCGACAGTCAGGCACTCCGAACCATTTCAGTCGGCTAAAGGAGAATGGCTAACCCTATATGCCAGCGGTTTTGAGCTGCCAGAGGGCTGACTGAGCACTCACTGTGAAATAATGAAATAACACAGCGCGGCGCAGACGCTGCCACGTGGCGTTTCTTTTGGGCGAGCAGTGGAGCCGACTAACTCGCTGAGGGAAGCAGTCAGGCCACACGTTTGAACGCCTGATTTACCTTTCGCCTGTCAATCGAGGTGGGCAGGGGGGTGCTTGGAGGGGGGCTGACACACACCACATTGCTCAGATCTCTGCATCTCTCACTCACAATTTCTTTTTCCTTCCCCCGCATCTCACAGACATGTGAAGCAGGTTTGGGTAATTACGATACATGCCTGATATACTGCACTGCTTTGCGCTCAGTGCTTGTCGTCTAAAAACAGATGTCATTTGTCATCCTGACAGTCAGACCCGAGACACTGGGGAACTGTGGGAGTCGTGCCGACACTCAGATTTCAGATCTGAGCCTCTTACTTTCTTTACTCGCTATGGAACATTTGTATTCTTCTTTGGGCACGCACGGAATCAGATCTGGTCAGTGGACTCAGACCCTGACAGATGCGACTGATGAGGTCAAGAGAGACGACAAACTGATGCCAGTGACTCTTTATACTGTGAGACCTCCCACTGATCTGTGAACTAAATAAATTTTGCCAGGGCCAGCCCAAAGCCACTATGGGGCCCTAAACAGAATTCCACATGCTCTCACGTACTAAACATTGTGCACTGAAAGTAACAAACTAGAAGTCCATATATTGCACACAAGTTCACCATCACACACCTAATCACATTTGGCTTAAAATGTTTCAACAACTTAACCAACAGAATAGGACCAGTTGATGCAGATTCTATACAGCAGGATGTAGAAATGTAAAAAAGGATAAAAACTGGTCATATTAAATGCCATATTAGAATGTAACCTCGCTACAATTCAGCGAGAAAATATCAGATCATTTGGTTTATTTACTTTACCTACTGATAAGCCTTAAGTGACTCATCTTCTGCACACTTGGGAAGAGGGTGACTGTGGTTGGGCTCCACCTCCACAAACAATTCTGCTGGGGAAGCAAACATTATTTATTTATTTATGTATTTATTTATTTATTTTTAACTGTATAACTCACAACAGCAATTATTGATTATAGCCTGTGTGTTATACTTTAAAGAATCTGTTGCTGTACACTTATCAGAAACTCTGAATACACAGATACACAAGTCAATCTTACTTTTGCATTAAACAAACAAACAAAAAAATTTATTGGAATATTAGTTATTAGTTTTTATCATCTTTTTAACAATCTCAAGGTTATGGATATTTACTCAAGACGACAGGCAAGGCAATTAATGACCTATTAAATGAGCTTTATACTGTTTAAGATCTACCTTAGCAGATCCATTGATGCACAAAGTTATAACATAGTGCAGCCATCTATATAAAAAGATTTGTATAAATATCCCTCTTAGCGTGATCATTTGTGTATGTACCATATCAACAGCATCAACAGAACCCAGCCTCGCTCGGTTATCTAAATTTGGTTTCTTATCTAAGTAACTGGCTGAGGCTAGCTTGTGTTGTTTTAGCCTTAGCTAGAAATGCCATAGATCCATGTAGTTATCGCAATAGGGTTACCTGAATAAAAACAAGATTTCCGTGACATATTTATCTTGCAAATGCTTTAATGAACCTACCAATTTATTGTGTAAATCGCCATGTTTCTACACTTATATCAGCACCACACGCAACAGATTTTGGTGATGCTTCTGGCTGTATCAATGTTCTCTTGTTGTGCTTACATGAGCACGACGTGAGCAGAGCTCTGACAGGCAGTAGAATAACCATTATGAAACAGGCAGTTTTGTGTCGTTATTGAAGCCGTATTTGCTAGCTAGATAAACACAACGCATTCATAAAACTGCCCAAGAAAATTGTAACGTTAATTTACCACAAAAAATCTAAACTTTATTGAAATTTCCAAGCACATGGAACCACCCCTGTGGCGTGGGGGCCCTAAACGGCTTATGTCACGTAAGCCTTGGGCTGGTTCTGAATCTTGCCATCATGGCAGTGTTTTTTTTTTTTACTTGTCTCATACCAAGTGGAAATGACATCAAAGCTGTAAGGTATGAACACACACATTTTCTACAGCTATTATAAGTGCTATTAATTAAAAATAAGCAACATCTGAAACAACCAACTGATTTCCACTAGCACCTTACATAGAAACAAAGTTTGTTTCACCAAAGCTCTGTGGCGTTAGGTTCATGTCGAGAAATTTCAAGTGACGGGTGCCTAATTAGACCTAGGCCCACAAAAACAAATCCAGTGTAATCACACTGAATTTTAAATTATATTCTAAATAACAATTTATTATATTTTGTCTGTTATTTTATTCTGTTTAGTCTTGGCTTGGAAAATAATGCTCAGTTAGGAGGGAAGGGTAATAAAAGCTGAGGATGATGCCTATCTCCTAATATCGGAGATATCGGGTAGGTATTTGGGTAACCCATGGAATCCCATTGAAAACCCATCAGAATCGGTATCGGTACCAAAAAACGTCAGACTGGTGCATCACTAGTTTTCCCCAAATGTGCTTACTTTTGAATCACTGGTTTTCAATTCAATAAACACAGCATCCAATCATGGATTGTAGTGAAATGTTGTCTTGATGCTCCAGTTATTTAGTTACACCAATAGCACAAATCTCCTTCAAAGGCAACAGATACACACTGCTATTTACAAATATTAAAAATACTACTGTTTGTTTGTGTGTGTGTGTGTGTGTGTGTGTGTGTGGTGTGTGTGTGTGGTGTGTGTGAACATCAGAGAGTTGTAGATATAGTAAGTCTCTGAGTGGAACTTAATGGTAAATATTATGATATTTTGAGGCAGATATTTGGTAGCACAGATATCAGACCACAAGGCCTTAGGGCTCTATGCTATTCTGATATGGTTTTAAACTCACCAGCCTACTGCTGCTTCTATCACCATTTCTACCCACCCCCCAAACCTGACATCACTGAACTTTGATTTCAGCAGTGGAGACAGTTTTTTTATCCTCCCCAAAATATGAAACACTTTATAAACCCAAATTGAAAACAAATGAGTGGCCCTCTACTCTTCCCCAATCCCTTCAGCTTTTTTTTTTTTTTTTAAAAGGAATAAAAAAAAAAAACCTTAACAAATAAATAAATAAAATGATAATACTAAAAAGCTGCTGCCTGGTGTTTAGTTCCCTTACTGCGGGACTGACCTCATTTTGAGCTGACCTGCCATGCGTTTGCCTCTGCTTCCACACACAGCTTGTGTGCGTCTGGTGGTTGGAAGGTTGGAGGCGAGCGAGCGAGCGAGCGAGCGAGCGAGTGAGTGAGCGCGCTCAGGAGGAGAGGAATAAGTGACCTGAACCTTAACAGGATGAATCGAAGGCCCCGGAGGAGTAAACATGGGCGTAAAAGCAATGCAGCCCATATCTGCCGTAATGGGTGGCGGAGGAAGCCATGTTCTTTCCTAACAGGTCCAAGGTAAACTGCCTGGGGATCTGAACTTGTAATTCTCTTTCACTATGACTTGAATCATCGGTATGTGCCCAGACAGCCTCTCTTATTCCTTCCCTCTTACTTCCTCTCTCTCTCTCTCTCTCCCCCTCTCTCATTCACCCTCTCTCTAACATGAAACAAAAACAAAAGAGAACAGACGAACACGTCCGATTCACAATGGTAGCGACAGTGGAGGCTTTAAAAGCCCAATACCGTCTGTGTTATTTTTGGTCAAATTTCCTGGGAACATACATCTGAAAGGGTGAGGATTAAATATATGTTGTGCAGAGCTCAACAGCAGATTGCAGGTATTCAGCTACCTCGGCCGAAAACCCTCAGGATTGTCTTTAGAACGTTTCATAATACAGATGGCTTTTATCCATTAATATCAGATGAGGAGTAATGGTGTATGGCACTATTTGATGGTCTGGGTAAAGGCCCTTTCCCACTAGTGCTATTGATTTTATTTTAATAAAATGCCAAAGAAATCATTTATGTGGTCTTGTACTATAATATAAATTCAGCACACACATCCTATGGCAAAGACACACACACACACACACATATATATACAAATTTGCAACACACTCAGACACAGATGTAGAATGTGACTTTCAACTCACTGCCTGTGTAGTACAATCTGCAAAGCCCCCACATGAAAAGCCCTGTACCTAATCTCCCACTTTAGCACATCTGTATGTAGCTGCTGTGTGTTTTTGTGTGATTCTGCCAGACAGTCATCCATGTCTGTGATCATTTCATAGCTGATAAAATACACGACGGGACTGACTACTAAGCTACACATCACACCAAAACCCAACGTGAACCCCCCAAAAAACCCCACTATCTGTCTCCCTCCCTCTCACACACACACACAAATAAACAAACACACACACTCACATAAAATACAAAAAACACACACGCTTGCGTACACACACACACACAGAGGAGAGGCTATGGCATTGCAGCAGCTTGGCCCAAGCAGCGAGACACGTGGCGAATCTGCTTACTTCCTCTCTCATGCCACGGAGCGTTACTCACGGGAGAACAACACTTGTCAAAACGGATTTACGGGAGGAACTCTGGACACATTTTTCCCCCCACCCAACGCTATTGCCGTGTGGCCCCTCCGTCCTTCCGCGTGTATACGATGATGTATGAAGTGCAGACTACTCCCGCATGGCCCTCATTGATGAAAAGATCATGAGGCTTTCAGGGGCCCTAGATAATTTATTTGAATTATTTAGTAATTGCATGGCCTCATAGAAAATCCTGCACTGCCTTTGACTTGTCTCTATGTCTCTATGATGGACATAAATGGATTCAAACTGATAATTACTGAGGTGGACAAACACCGCTGGACAGTGAGAAAAGTGTGTCTAATTAAATTGCAGCTGTCAGTTATGGGAGTTTTTTTCGCTCTTCCTTCCTCTGCTCCACATAATTTGATTAGTCGTCGTGCCAAGGCGGACCCGGTGTAATATAGATCTCTGCACGCACATCCCAAGAGTGTTTTTTGTCGGCAGAGAGAAGAAAGCAGAGCCCATGCAATAGACAGAGGGGTCAAGGGGCCCAAATTGTCATCTCCACTGACCTGTGCTCAGTCCTCCAGCTCACCCCCAACTCGCACCTCTTTTCTTCCCAGGAAATTGGACTCCATTGAAAGAATTTTCTGTTGTTATTGACAGTTGGAGGAATCAATTAAGGAGCCAGTGGTGCATTCAGAGGCTCAGCGAGCGGCCCTTCTTAAATGAAGGGGTGTGGATAATGTTATAACTCATCTCCAGTGGAGCTACAAAGACCTCCCGGTGACACAATGGGCTCTCGCTCCTGCCTTCTGTGCGGGATAGAGCTCTCAGGGCGAAATATAGAAAATCAGTGGAAAACATCAAAAAGTGAGGGCGGTGGGGTGTGTGTGTGTGTGTGTGTGTGTGTGTGTTCCGGGGGGGGGGGGGGGGGGGGGGGGGGGGTCTGAGAGGGAAGGAGATAAAAAAAGGGGCGTTCAATACATCAGCACCCGACAGAGCAGGACCCCTGTTGTCCACGTGGGGTGACATTTCCTCACATTGAGATGTGCGTGTGGATTTTTCTAGAAGAGGAGGATCATAAATGGTAATCTCAGCAAGAGGCATCATCATCCATGGTGCTTATAAATGCAGATTGAAAAAAAAAAATGAAGGACACTTAAAAGTGTTCATGATCATTCAGAGTTAGACTGAAAGGAGACTGATCAATATACAAGAGAAGAGAATAAAATCATTTCTTTCACATCTGTGCTGGCACTATAGCAATGTCCGCTATGATGGAACATGCAGCTGAGATGGAGAAGTTCATTTCTAAATTTGAAATAAAAACTATTTCTTGACGGCATTTTTAGGGACATATTTGACATGAAGGCCTACCACGCATTTCATTTTCTGAAAAAAAAAGTGTCTTCCATGTCTAATGTGAGTGCCACACTCTCTCAATTTGCCAGTAAATTGTTGTGTGGCTTCAGAAGCATAATGCGTTATCGGAGTGCTTGCAGGTCTCTGGAATTTAAATCTGCCGTTTGTAGGTTTGTGTTATGTTGCGGGGGATGTCAGTGGATATGTTAATTGACTTTCTGCAGGTGGTTCTCTACCATCTGAGATCCACAGAACAGACTTTTCCGCAGTGTCCGTCTGGCGGCATTGCTTTAGATTTTTCACAGTTTTTTTTTGCTCTGAAGTAGAACTTCTGTGAGGCTTCCTCACTTACTTTCATGCTTGGTCTCTCTCTCTCTCTCTCTCACAAACACACACACACACACACACACACACACACACACACACACTTTCTCTATCTCTTTCCCTCTCGCTCTCTCTCCCTCTTTCTGTATCTCCCTCTCTAGGCCCCTCTCTTTGCTGTAGACAGATTTATTTTTCCTTCCCTGTGGCGATTTTAAAAGGCCACCTGCTCATCTGTAAGTCACAGAAGTTTACCAACCTATCAGCCTCCGGCTTCTCCACAGCTCTTTGATACTGGGACAGGCATGTGGCAAACCCACCTCTCACTAAACTGTGCTCACACACAAACCTTCACCCCCCCCCCCTGCCCCCCCTCTGTTTTTATGAAACAGACTGATGAGTGTAGGTCTTGGATGTTCTCAGAGAGGTGCATGCAGATTTAGGATGCTCTTTAAACCTTCACATACAGACATCCGTTATCAGCTAATGGGTGATAGAATGGATTTCTCTCTGTTATTGTCTTTAAAGGCATACCAGGCAAGACTGCAAATTTTTATCTCCGGAGCTCCCCCTACAGTTGCTGATTTTTTGAAAAAATAGCAACAACATTCTCCCCAATCCATGTGAATTTACTTACAAACCAAAGAATAGGAACCAGCGATGATCATTTTAGTGTGTTATGTTGACTGACAAACCGGTAATAAATGCAATTTCATTCACTTTCAGTTTCGTTTCCTCGACCCAGTGTTCCAGATCCTGCAAGCGTAGCAACCGCGGAACCTATGCTAGAGGCAGCCAAGAGAGCCTTCATTCATCCCGTTATGAGCAATTTAATCATCAAAGTGACTATGAAGGTGATAACCTAAAAACCTATAAATTAACCTTAAACAAAACAACAAGTGAAGCCTCAACAAAGGCTAATTTAGTCCAAGTAAGTGTAGCACTGGACATGTGAAAACATTCCCGCAGATCATAAGATTCAGATCATAAGCTTTCTTTTAGAGAGAGTTAGAGAGCTGATGCAGAATCCCTGGAGCAGTCACAAGATGAAGGTCTTGTCCATGTAACATGCAACACACAGCTTCATGGGCAACAGTGCTCTGATGTTGTGAGTTGTAGGTTGCATCTCACAAACCTATTGATTTTAAGGCTGCATCCGCTGTTTCACTAAGCCAAGTCTCTTCAACAAATAAGATACTCAGTAGCAGTGAATAACATAATCATTTTGACTGTTTTTATAGTCAATAATGTGCTGATACACTTACCAATAAAGTACTACATTTCACAGAGCCGTAAAAGACGACCAACATGGCTGTAAAGTGCTGTACTATGTACATGGGCACTTGCACTTGCTCACCCCCTGGCCTTTTGGGGAGAAAGGTGAATGGTGTAAAGGTGCTTAGGAGGGGACGGAACCTAAAGGTGAATACTAGTAGCTAAATCAATGAGCCGATTATAAAATATTGTTGTCTTTGGTTTATTTACAAAATATGGTGTATAGGTCTATGTATTGATTCCCTTACATGTCAATGGCCTGTTACAACCAGGTAGGCTATGCCACATTAAGCAATATACCACGAAGTTGTATGTGGATATCCTTTCGGGAGTGGTTTTGCTGCAGGCACAAAGCTGAAGGCTTTCAGTCTAATACCATGAGTGTTATATTGCTTTTATACAAATACTAACAAAGATTTAAGACACCGTATTGTATTTTCTATTGTTTGGTTTTCATTCCTGTTCGTTCATCCTCCTACCCACCCAAACGAGTTCTAAGCTTAGTTTTGCGTTTCCTGTTCCCAAGCAAGGCAACAGTTAATCAACGGCTTGGAAGTTCTCAATGTAAAGTGTGGAGTGATTATTCGCTGTGAAGAGTCACCCACAGTATATCATGGGATATCCTCACTCCTGATGACGCATAGAATGTATCTCGTCCAATTAGAAATTGCTAAATAGTTCGACTGGACTTGACTGGACTCTTGAATTGGAAATCTTAAGTCCAAGACTGACTGTGTAACGTGCATTATCATGCACAGCCAACCCTGCACTCAAACTACTGGCATCACCTGCAGGGACTGGGAGTTGAGTGCTTGCAAGTAGGCTAAAGCTTCAGAAGTTCAGGTTCAGAAATGTGATTACATTACTGGCTTCATTACATTAAACATAGAAAAAATCATGACAGTATGGACTGTTATTACATTACAGGCTGCCACTCACAATATTATTCTTGATGCAATCAACAGATATCACTTTTCTTAAATTTGCCAATGAAGTAAATCTTGTTTTGTTGTGTGTTTTGTTTCCACCAATCAATCCTAGAAACTCATTCTATCCGTGACAGGAAACCAAGGGTTACATTCTACATCAGTGGGCTAAAAGCAGAACGATCCTCCTGTAGCAATCCCTGTTTCTTCTTGATGAAAAAGAACTCCACCACACTAAGCCTAACCTATTGACAACACCCCTGATAAAGAGTAACTCGATATTATGTATCCATAACCTTTTCTGACAGCGTCAAAGCTCATCTGAGGAGGAGAACAAAAACCAACATGACCATTCAAATGAATGAGCGTAAATGGGCTTCACCGCCCTGTGGCTTTAGTAAGATTGAACAGACCTGTCCTGGCTATTGTTCTGTCCAGGCCAATTCAGTGTAAATCTTATGAGAGCTAAATCTCCAGAGAGACAAACAGAAAGAAAAAAAAACAGTGAAGAGAGAGAAAAAGAGGGAAGGAGAGTGGAGAGAAAAAAGTAACAGGAAAGAATAAAAGGAGGAGGGATGGAGGGAAAAAGAAAGATAGAGATATAGAGAATAACTAGAGATATAAAGAGAAAGAGAGAGACTAGGATGAGAGTGAGATGGAGGGAGAGTGAGAGAGAGTGTCAGAGAGAGAGAGAGAGAGAAAGAGGTTACTCCTACAGTGAAGAAATGACTCCACATACAACTATGATTTCATCAGGCTTGGGGGACTGGAGCAGCATGTGGCTGTGTAATGTAGCTGATCAGTGGAACCGACAGCCGGTGGCGAGTGAGGAAGCTGGGGGAGTCACTTCCAAAAGGTCACCAGATACAAAGCACCTACACTTCTTATTGTGTTCCGAATCAACTTACTGGAGCTGCCCTTTTAGTCCGGCCACGTGCAAGAAAGCCCAGATGTGACTTGATGCCCCCCACCCCCCCCCGAGTCCAAACCCCAGTTGCCTGTCTCCATCAGCTTTAGATTTGGAGATGGCTTCACAGGCAATTATCATCATTTTCGCCGTTGCCATACCCATCATTACAATCACCATAATCATATATTTCATTTCTGGCCTTGCTGTCTAGGTGGCACGAGCCTGTGTGAACTTGAGCCTGTGTGTGAAATGAAATTGCATGGTTATCAGTGAACAAACAAGAAAGGTTGCAGTCCCCCTCGTGTGTGTGTGTGTGTGTGTGTGTGTGTGTGTGTGTGTGTGTTTGTGTAGAAACAGGAACAGGAACAGGAACCATGGCAGCTGCATCACAAAATATGTTCACCCTCACACTCAAAGACATGGCCAATGTGAATGTCATTTTCTGGCTAATTTCAAGATGTACATGCAGCAAGCTGAACAAAAAAAAGAAGAAGAAAGGCGGGGAAAAATAGCTGAAATAATGGCAGCACTGCTAATTGGCTATTTGAAGCCTCTGGGCATCAACAAACAAAGCTTTGCCAGTGGTGAGATGGGGGCATTATTGCCCATTCGCAGCAGGCAGTAATTTTGCCCTGTTGGTGACATTCCTGCTGTTTGGAACCCCTACCCATGAAGCGCTTGATTAGTCAAATCTTTTAGGGCCCCCCTTCCCCCCTTGCCATCACAATAGCCTTGCTAATCTCCGATGAAAAAATTGCCCGCGCACACACATAAATACACACACACACACACACACACATGCATGCAAGTACACTGACGCATAAGCACGCAAGGCTAAATTATTGTACTCATCTGTGAACTCCTGTGATTTCTCTGTGTTGCACTGATCATTTTAATGTGGACTCCACTTTTGTATTCAAATTGTGGTTCAGATTGAATTTCCATTGATGTGTTTAAGCACCCTGGGAAAGAGAAGGATTTGATTCTGTCTTTTCTTTGCCCCCAACCCCCAACACACACACATACACACACACACACACACACACACACACACAGACTACTCCTTTCTTCCCAATCTCCAAATCAATCAATTCCCTTGTTCTTAAAGACCTACCTACTTGGAACACGTTGCCAACCATGTCCACAGTTACTGCAGTAAACAACTGAATTGCGCCCTAGTGAATCTCATTACAGCTATGCAGGGCTCCGAGGAATAGCCCTTAGACCCGTGGCTAAAACACAGGCAAGGTGTGTGTGTGTGAGTGTGTGTGTGTGTGCGTGTGTGTGTGTGTGTGTGTGTGTGTGTGTGTGTGTGTGTGTGAGAGTGCGTGCTTGGGATGGAAGGGGGTTGGGTTGGGTGGAGACCACTTACAGTCCCCCAGGCCATGGGCGAAGTCGTGGTCTGTCAACCCCATTACCTGAAGATGGGAAACAGACAGGTGACCTTTGAGAGATGAGGCAGGCTTCGCAGCCTCTGCAGTATTGTTGTCGGCAGAGAGGAGAGCAGGAAAAATGGGAGGGGGAAAAAATGACAATGTCTTCATCCCGCTTGGGCGGAATCGTATTCACTTCAAATATTAAGCAGCCATGACTAGCCCGGGTAAACCCTCGAGGATTTTTTTGGCCAAGAGAAAGATAGTGCCACAGAGATATTCAGTCTCTCTCTCTCTCTCTCTCTCTCTTACTCTCTCTCACAAATATAAATACAAACACAAATATACACTTCTTCATCCACCCACCAAGGCCTCAAGCTGAGTCGTACATGTAGACATGAAGGCTAAGCTTATTAACACAGAGTCTACAAAAACACTGATATGAAAAATCCTAATGCTCCTCCTCTCTCTCTCTCTCTGTGTTTCACAGATGGATGTTTTCTTGTCGCTTTGAAGTGGGAAGTTATGAGGAAAGAAGAAGACTAGGCCTTTAAATAGTTTTCTATTTGTAGAGAGACGTGAGGGTTGAGAACACATCAGACAGCCAGATGCAGATTTGTGCTATCGGTCAACCTACACTGTTTGTATCAGTGCAATCAATGGTGTGCACATCAAAGGAGTCTGCCAGTGTAGACGCTGAACACAAGCAAGGGGGCAAACCCTTGAGGATCAAGCCTAAAAACTGGGTCATGAAAAACAGCCCATTTGGGTCAAATGAACATGTGCTAATGTGTGAGCCCCTCTTTTGTGAACACACACAGGCACTTATGCACACACACACACACACACACACTTTTGTATGCTCGCACACAAACACACACACACACACACACATATACACACACACACACACACACACAAATAAGGGGAGCTGGTTGCTTTGATGTCTACCCTTTTTCCTAATTTAGTCGTACTTTTAGTACAGGACGCTGCTTAGTGCAGGGACAGTATTGACAAAACAACAAGGACAAATTGCAACATATAACTCAAACTATATTTACTTGTTCAAGCTAACTAACATTATATTAGCTTGTCATGTCCTGTAGAATTTAATCGGATGTTGATACATGTTTTGAAACAGGTGAATGCAAGACAACAAGATTCATTCTGATAATGTTAATGCTTTTGAATGTAGGCTAACTATCTTATTACCAGTGTAGCAAGATCAGTGTAAGAAAATATTTTCATTTTGCCTAAAAGCAATGGAGTCAGTGTGAAACACTTAAATAACAGATATGAAATTAAGATAACAGACATGAAATTAAGAGCAAGACCAAATCAAGAGGGCTGTGTGTCTGTCCTCTAATTTAAGGGGACGTGAGGCAGAGAAGACAGCCATCACATGGATGACAGAAACTTGGACCTATGACACACACACACACACACACACACACACAGACATGCACACACACACACAGATACACACTCACAGACTACTCCTTTCTTCCCAATCTCCAAATCAAAATCAATCAACTCCCTTGTTCTGACCTACCTTCATGAAACATGGTGCCAACCATGTCCACAGTTACTGCAATAAACAACTGAATTGCGCCCTAGTTGATGCACACATTGTTACAGCGCATGTCTGAGGCGTGTACTGTAATTCAGACTGGGTGTCGACTGTAGTTTCTCCAGCAAAGCTATTATCAATTGCTTTGGTCCTTCTAATAAAGTACTGTTGGTAATGAAGCATTGCATTGGGAGGCAAAATTTGTTGCCTTTCTGTGCAGTCTAAAATCCCTCGACAAATTTCCTCCTATTCAGCATTTCCTCACAGCAAACCATGTGTAAATTAATCTACTCAGCTAAACTGTGCCTTTATTAGGAAAGTGCAAATATCTTTTCTCAGCAAGCAAGGCAACACAGTTGTTATCACTGCATAAGTTTGTACTTCTATGTAGTTTACTGACACTGTGTGTTTGGAGAAGGGATTTGTGATGTATATTGTGTGAGTGTATGTTTGTTTTGTGCTTGTGTGTGTGTTTGTGTATGTGTGTACGTGTTTATGTGTGTGTGTGTTTTTGATGAGTGTCAGATAGATAAAAATTGTGTCTCCGATCCAAAATGAATTTTACTGCCAGTTTTCATTTAAATGTGTTTTGCATTATTTGATAGCTCAGTTTTTTAGAAAATTCATGCAAATGAAATTTTCATCCACTGCATCACATAATGTCATATGCATAACTTTATAAAGGTAACATCACATACAGCAGACGCACAACAGATTACACAAACACCACACTGGATCTCTGAATTAAAAGCATAACTGGGATGCATTACCGATGTGTTAAGTCAAAGACGTATCTGCTGTAACAATTAACTTCCACTATACTCGATGGAACTGGTTACACCAGCCACAGGAGCGCAGCGAACATTCCAAAAAAATAGACCAGTCTACTAAATGTATTTTGACGCCTTCATAACGCATCCAGTGCAGCCCTAGGGTAAGAGTATCACAGTGATTACAGTAGAGTGAGTCAAGTGAGTTTGGCCATAAATTAAGCTCATGTACTGTTGCAGGTTTATACAACATGACACGTAGTAAGTGTTTACCTTGAAGAGATAGTGTGTATATTTATCATGTTAGAAAAGTGGGCATATTAAGAATACAAATTTCAGAGCCTAGTGCCTATTAAAATAATATTAAATAGTTTATCTTTCCTCATCTGTTTTAAACATTTTGGATGTTTGGTCCTTTCTGCTAAAAGTCTTGAGTTTTCAGGCCAGGCCTCAAAAATGCGCTGCCTGTGCTCACAGTTCTCACCAAAATACTGCGTGTAGCTCTAACAAGAGCTTCTAAGAATGTGTTATTGTAAGAAATGCATCATTTAGTAGCACTTGTTCCAGGTGAGGCATAAGAACATAGTCCATTTCACCATAGACTGCCAACTGAAAAAAAGAAAAAACAGAAAAAAAAAAAAAAATCAGATTGCAAGAGGCTCCAAGCACAGATCAGAACTCAGGGTGCTGTATACCTCCACACTCCAGTCCAGTTCCATTGCAGCTGCTTTTCAGTTTGCTCCAAAAATGAAAAAAAAAAGATAGAAAATCGAGTTGAATAAGGATGAACCTGAATGTGTGAAAAGGCTGAAGATTCTATGCCAATATTTTCTAAGAATTTGCACAAGGGACTGTAGTGTATCGCACATACATATCACAGCTATGGGTGTTACTGGCACAACTCAGTACCATCACAGTAATCACTAGGTCACAACTGAGAATGCCAGTGACCTTGTTACGGAAAGTTTTGTGTCTGTCACTACTGTTTCAAATGAAGAAATCAGTGTAGAACGCTATGGCAAAAAGCATATAAACAGACTTTTATTGCTGCTTAGTACAATACTACACCTACACTCTCTACACCCTCACTCTCTACTGCATCTCTCAATGAGAAAAGAGGCTCTACAGCACAAACTCAAAAGTTGTGTAATTGAAAATGACTCTTCACAGACTTACCAAGAGAGTTTAAAAATTACAACGTCTTAAACATAAACTGACAATGTGACTCCTCTCTTATCTGCCACGGGCTATTGAACGTTGATGAGTAGCATAGGATTTGGCATAAATTAATGCCAAGCTTTGGCATGCAGAATCACTAAGAACAGCAATGTTTAGTGTGTGTGTGTGTGTGTGTGTGTGTGTGTGTGTATGAGAGAGAAGGATAGATAAAGACAGAGACAGACAGAGAAAAGGGACAGCTACAATAATGGCCGAGTATCTGACAGATGGTTATAGAAATGTTCATACCTATTTTCCTTCACGGCTTCCTCAGAGGAGCATTGTAGAAACAGCCAGCATTATGGATTGATCCTGGAAGCACAGATAATGACCCGGAGCTCCCTTTTTGGCAGATTCAGATATGCGGGGACAGTTGATCTGAGAGAGTTGCAGACTTTTGGCTCAAGAGGCATGTACACAGTGTAATAAACAATCTAATCTTGTTCTTCCTGTCACTATGGTTACAGAAGGCTTACAGCTCACAGACACAGACACAGACACACACACACACACACACACAATCAGTCCTCTCTGGCAAGATCAGTTGAAATGGGTAATGTCTTCATCTAACATTAACAACATAAGGAGCTCATAACAGTTCTGGCGTGATCACCAACATGGCCACCTTCATCAGTGTAACGAGGACATCATTTCACTCGCTTGTGCAGCAGCACAGACATGGTCATTTTTTTTTCCTTCCTTCCTGTCTTCTGTGCTTCTGCTCACTGAAACCAAACCAGCCCATTATGATAGAACATTTTGCAGTTTGACATCTCATAAACAGCTTACATCAAAGAAGGCTGGAACTTGGAGATATCAGCCAATCCTGACGCATCTGGCACAAGCTGCATCAAAAGGGAACACATCCTGCCCTGTGCAAGCATGCAGTTCAGTAATCCAAAGTTTATACACTGTGAAACAATAAAAAATATATGATCTTTTAAACCGGGCACATTTTTGACATGTTATTAATGGTCATTTACATGCAACATACCACTACATTTTGTTTTTTTTTGTGTCCAGACCACAGTTTGCAAATATAGTCTACTGCAGTCATTTTGAGGAATGCTGTAGGGCACAGAGATTGGCAGTTGCAGTTATCTGCTGCATACATGAACTATGAATCTGAATGATCCCCTATAACTGTCCCCTGGTATGTAGTGCACCAGTTGGCTAATCGGTACTCTACATCACAGCTACAGCAAAAAATAAATAAATGAAATAAAAAAGTCTTCCTTCTTCCTTCCTTCCTTTGTTTCTTCCTGAGGCAATGTAAAAGAGGTTTACACACACTTAGGCTGACAGAAGAGATGAGGCATAGCTTCAAACCATGAGGCCTATTCTTGGGTGACCCCCAAGTAAATCTAATCTTAAAAGCATCTGAGGCAGAAAATAAAAGCTTTGTCAGAGAGTGTGTATGAAATTATTCACACATATTCAGCATTAATTTCACTCACTATGTTTGACGGAGATCAGACTCAAAAGAATTTTTTGTTCAAAACAAAATTTCAGTGGTACAAGATCCTATATGTATCTGCGGAATTATTGATAAAGTGGTGCTGAAGTCACATCTTTTGGTTCACTTCAAAACATCATTTTATTCACAAGTGAAAAGTTTCCTTTCAAGTGATCTTATTTTGATATATTATTCAGAGCTGAGAAATATCTCTAATAACAATATAACAGAGTTCCTGCTGACAAAAAAGTTAAATGAGTATTTCATGGGGTTATCAGAAAATTTTGCAGTGTCTGTGACCCTGTGATTTCTGTGCCTTGGATTATAAATGCATGTCATATCTTAATCTTAAGGACTTCATCAGGAGTTCAATCGTGTGAGGAGAATGTTCAAAGTTTGCCAGGAATAGTGACTGTCGCCTCAGTGCCTCTCTCTCTCTCTTTCTCTCTCTCTCTCTTTCTCTCTGTGCGTATGTGTGTCTGAGGTCGCTGGTCTGAAATTAACTTCTCATCTGATGTGTTGATGTCAAGTGACTGCGCTCTCTGACTTGGAAGCAGATAAGATGTGGTGCCTATTTCATGTAGATACAGGACTAAGGGTGTCTAGTGGACACTTAATAATGTACCCTTCCAGGTGTTTATTTTAAATTTGGAAAACAATAATAATTCCAGTCTCCAAAGCCTAGAATTCCAATTATTTATTACAATGTACTAACATTGGCAATAAATGAAAATATCAACCTCAAGTACATTTCTCACACTTTAACTTTAAAAGTGTCCTGTGCATCACATAAAGTAACATAAATACAGGCACAGACATGAGGAAAATATTGAATTTATTAATTACAAACTCCATAGTAACATGGAGCATCTCAACCACATTGTAATCATTTACGTGTCTCAAATATGCTGAAGATAATGTGCAGTTGTTTTGTTCTTTACGACAATAACTTTACTAGTTCATTTCCTGACAATTAATGTCCCACTGGGAGTAAACAACACACAGCCATTGCTAAGGACCTGGTTTGATAGGCTGTCTTTAATGGCCGGGGTTATAAAACATTAGTAATTCCTCTGCAGAGTCCCGCCATCAACACCCTGGGGCTGACCTTTTTCATTTTGATTACTTTAATTACAAGAGGACATTCAAACAGATGCCCTATTCAGTTCAATAAAGCCCAAAGCTAAGATAATCTATTGCTTAATATGGTGCATGTATACCAGGCAGTGAATGCTATGTGTCTCTTTTACAGCCCTGCTATCTGGCCTGTCATTAGTCCAAGCCTAGCTCCTGGCCTGGGCCAAAGAGTGAACGAGAATATCTTTGTCCTTGTTTGGGAGAGGCAAGTGCTACCTGTTAAAAATAACATTCTAATTATTCAACTTGTCCTACACTGTAGTCTGTTCAAGCTCTCTAAAGCTGTGCTAGACCCTCAGACATGTACAGAGCATTATACATCTTTCACCTCGTGTGCTGAAACAGAGACACGAGACAGCGTTACAAATGACATAACGTGATATCCATGAAATTATACTGGGCTGAAAGTTAGAGGAAAGTAGACTTTAAAAGCAAGTAAAATTGGGTGCTACGGGAATTCTTTAATGGGCCCCTGCGCACATATGGAGGGGAGCAAACGCTCTGGGCATCCTCACACGGACTCCTCCACCTTCCCTCTCGGCTTTTGAGTTTGAGTTTTCACAGCCAGACGTGCCAGCCCTAGGTTGGTGACGGCAGTGGCGGTATAGCACGCTACCACTGGTGTGGCGAAGCAACATTCGGCAGGTGTTTTTGGCACGACGAGCGCACAGTGACGTTCCGCTCCAGCGACGGCGATTGTTTGTGTCAAGTGGAGCACTCAGGCGCCCATCTGAGAGCCACAGTAATAAATTCCTATCAGTGTGTCTCTGTTCATCACGTACAGGGGCCTACGTGGGACACCAGCCCACTCGCTCCAGAATGTTTACTGTGCCGTTGTTGAATTAAAATAAACTCCTCAAGGTAAACGATGCATGCCAAGGAGACCCAGCAGACATCACCGGGTGCGTGAGAACAGAGGACGTAAATAGACCTCTCATTGTGCAGGCCGTGATCACGAGCCTGCGAGCACAATCTGTGCACCGCGTGGCACAAATTATTCACCGAGTTTGTTTTGCGGCACAAAAAAGAGATGATATGATGGCGTCTGTCTGTTGTTCGAACACAGTGTGTTACTCACATTTTACCACCACCATCTCTGTTGACCCAGCTACGGTTATATTAAGATAGATTCTGTCCGGTACTCTGAGGAGGTGCTGTGCAAAAAGGTTTCTGCTCATTCAGGTTTTCTATGATCCCTACACCAAAACTTTTCCCAACTCCTTTTTTATTTTCTCGGCACTAGCGCCATGGTACAGTCTGCGTAATCACAAACGGCTGGCCTTTATTGTTCTTCTGGCAGGAATACTCAGATTTCTGGATTCCAGCATTAAAAATGTAGCCTGATAAAATATTAAGGCTTTCTGCAGATGCCGTGCTGTCTCAACTTGAAAAATAGACCTCCAAACCCCCCACAACTTCCTTCCTGTTTTCGCCTTGTGTTTTCTCCTATTCTTTTCTTCTCTTGTCTGAGTGAGTGCCTAGCTCACATGATGCTTTCTGTTGTTCTTCCTCTCTCTAATGTGTGCATGTGTGTGTGTGTGTGTGTATGTGTGTGTGTGTCTGAAGAGAGGATGTTGAAGTACAAGTGTTGTTCGAAGGGTGGTGAATGAGTGTGTGTGTGTGTGTGGGGGGTTACAGTTGAAGAGTACAACAGAAATGAGAACTCCCAGCTTCCTCTGTGAGATGTTGACACAGCCAGACAGACAGGTAGAAACATTAGCACAACACCGTTGTTAGTGACACCCAAGACTGACAGGCCCTGACCCAGTTCTCTCCGTCAGGAATGAGATACCGAAGTCAGATAAGCAACCTTTCCCTTGCTCCTCACACAAGGTGCCTCCGCACACAACAGAGAAGGGAAAATGCAGGTGAGTCTTTGCAAGCATGTGGCAAAGTGAGCAACACTTTATGGAGATGCATCCTTCCTGCCACAAGTTGCTGTCACTCAAGAGCTCGGCATTGGCAGCGCTAAGCTTAAGCCGTCTGCACTCTCAAAAGGAGTCAATGCTGGGTATGGATTAACGCAGTGTTTGCCGACACAGATAAAGCACACACACACACACACACACTCCATCTGAGAGTCACTCGAGTCGCATGCAAGGGACATCAGTGGACGCAAGACAGTAAGGGCAATCTACCATAACACTCCACATAGCTGTACAGCAAGGATGCGAGACGGCCTTTGCCGAGGGCGGGCATCAAAGTGTTTGTGTCGTGTGATTCAGGATGCAGACCCAGACACAGAGGGACTGCATTAAAGCTCACACAGGTTCCTACGGTGACTTGCCCGCCTGTGCGGCTTGACAGCTTCGGGGACACGGTTGTGCCGTGCTTCCACTTCCTCAGCTTGTCAGCGCTTGGCTACGGCTGGCCCAATCTTGTTACCGAAAGAGCGTCCTCACAGAGAGAGAGAGAGAGAGAGACAGAGAGAAAGGAAGAGAAAGGGAAAGAGGCTGCCCCTGGTGAGGACAACCTCAACCTCGGAGCAGGGGCCCCGCATGTCTCCATCAAGAGCCCCTAATAAATGAGAGGACGGACGACGAGGACGATGGCCTACTTTCAAAAGCCAGAGCCATTCGTCACAGCACACAGAGACGGCGCCCATGGGTCTCCTCACGTTAACGATGGGCGCTCCGTCATTGCAAATCACACGTTGTGTTGATGTGTGTGTGTGTGTGTGTGTGTGTGGTTACAAGAATAGCAAACATAGCAAAGTTGGCCAGGAATATACTAATGAAACATGGGGCCTTATTTGATCCTTACATTATTTTATTTAGAAAGAGGAATCATACATGCTATTATTATATAACATTTATGTTATATTATGTTATATTTATAAGAATTGTGTTTTCAACAAGACTTTAGCATATAGGTAGTAAAAGAAGCTACTAGTAGCCACTGAATTCCTCAGGGCAGTAGTATCTCAACTTAATATCAAACACCTACACCCAAATAGACTCGAGATTTTCCATTGTTTTTTTCTAAACCTGTCACATAGTGATGTTAAAGTCATGTTGAAAAACCTTACAAATATATAGTTAACGACTGAACCATGTTCACTATCCCCCACAAAGTAACCTTTTGTGTGGTGTTTTATCTTAATTCTACAAGGCAGGCTTTAGTAGTGACATTCTGGCATTTTAAATGATTTTTTACAGCAGCATTTAATGTTAATAATGTCACCGCTTCTCTTCATTGGAACCATCACTGTGACCTTTAATTGTTAATTATACTGTAAGGTTATGTCCACTACTGTGGCAGGAATGTTAGGTGAGGTTATTTGTTATGACCAGACATGCCACATCTCAGTATCCACTTCATCTGAAGCAAATACGAAGGAGCGTTTTTTCGGCCAAGTAATTCCAGGCCGTCAGCTTTCCAAAAAAGCTCATTATGATGAGGATGGGGACGAGAAAATGTGTGTATGACTGCCACAGCCTTCCATAGTGGATGGAATTTTGATGTGAGAGAGGGAAAGAGAGAGAGAGAGAGATGGAAGGAGAAAGTGAGCATCAGGACAGGGCTGCCTCAGTAATTTGCATCATCAGCACCATATTACACCGGCACTACATTCAATTTGATGCATTTAATGGTTAATTAAGCGGGGGATTATATTAATTGCGGTGCCAAGAAGGACATCTTGAGGTTTCGTATCAATTTACAGGTTAATCAGGCCAGTCAGCCTCACCTGCCAAAATCGCTGCGCCTTTGAAATACAGGTTTAATTAGTCATCACAGATAGCAGCCCTCACCAACTCTTAAAATGTATTCCTTGATTTAGATATTGTACAACTCAGATCCAATACATGCATGATTAGATTATTCTTTAAATGACTTTCAAGTCATTTTGATTTTATAAGTTATTTCAGAGATAATAATATCTTACTGAATAGAAAGAAAAAGATTCTTTGCATCTTTCGAGTTTCTTTTTCAAAGCAATCATTTATCTCATGTCTAATGCATGAATCATATTATGTACAAAGGAATAACATGCTCATCTGAATTTGAGCTCATTTTCTGCAAAGCACTTTCTAGCTAAGTCTGCTATGTTTATTTATTTCCTTTGTAAATGTTTGATATTTATTAAGTGCACATTAAGTACAATGTAACATACTATTTAGTACAATGTAACATACTATTTAGTACAATGTAACACACTGATAATAAAGTGTGTGGTGGCAATAAGTTAGTAACTGTTTACTTTTTGTATGTCTGACCCAAATCTTAACCTCAGTTTTGGCACTCAGTATATGGTCTTGCATGGGTAGGAGTCCAGCTATGTTTTGACAGGTGATATATTATTCAGTCTATATATTCTTGTCACATTAGAGAGATATTATTTTTGGTCTTTTCTGAAAAATAGCGCACATCAGCAAGCTCAGTTATCACCCCTTGGCTCCAAGCCCCTGCTTTGTGGGCTAGTAAGTTATCCCAAATGAAACCATATCTCTTTCGAGCCAGAGAGGTCCATATGCATCAGTGAGAGCCTCAGCCTGGGCACTGGTGTCTGGGTGCAGCAGAGTAATAGACTTCCTAAAGGCAACAGGGCGATGCATGAGTCGACCCAACTCAAAACGACTTTTTGGTTGGAGGACATGGCAAATTTAATGATGAGGGGTTACTTAAATGCACTGCAGTTGGCGTCTCCACCCTGCGGCATGTTGTGCTGTGTGTATGTGTATGTGTGTGCATGTGTGTGTGTGGGGGGTGACTAAGGAGGTGATTATGTCACTGTTTTTTGAAGCTGAAAAGCTTGCATGTTGAGGCAACACTAGTAAGCGGAGGTGTGTGAAAGAAAATATTATATTGTTGCTGTATTATCTAATTTATTTACCCACTCCCTCCATGGCTTGCTGGTGCAGCAGTGGATATGATGAAGCCTCTCTGTATTATTATTTTTTCCCATCAGCCATATGTTATTTGTTATTTTTATTTAGTCTGGAGCACAACTGACAGTGATTAAATTACGTGACAATCTAGATTCAACACGTATCATCATTCCTTCAAGTGAAATGAAAATTGCCTGAAATTGCCTGAAGGGCTGAAAATGAAATCATCCCAGGCATGTCAGGTATCCTGTACAGTGCAGTAACATTAATGTTGTTTAGTTTAATAGACAATGTGAGGTCACAAAGCACTGGAACTAAGCCCATTCACAGACAGGAATATCTGGCGTTTAGACACATGTCTAGTCACTCATTAGCCAATTGTCATGCAGCTTTAGGCCATTGGTGGCTATGAAATGTCAGGGTTCGACCAGACGTGCCCACAGGAGGAGCGCATATTGCACAATGAGAATGTGAAGAGACAGCATGCCGGTGTGTCACCAGATGTTAGGAGGCTCTTGAACTTCTGCTGCTGCCACAGTCTTTGAATATGAATAGGAAGAGTCATGACTCTTTGAGGCTAAGCTGATCCTGTAGATAATGTCAGTTAATGTCACTTAAGACAAAGCATCTACAGGTATAGTAGGGAATATTGTGGGGCATATCGGGGGACTAGGGGTTCCTCTTGTGATGCACACAGCGAGAAACGAGTCATTGACACCTTTAGTTCCCCAGTGTGCCAGGGCCTGTTTCAGCTTCTCAGCTGACATCCATTCACTTGACACAACAATGCTTCTGAGTTGCTTCATCTCTGTCCATAGCCCCAGTCTTAAACTAGTTGTCACAACAATGATGACTCCCTTTCCTTGACAGTGCTGAGGAGGACTCTGCTTCCATCCCTGTTTTCCTCCTAAAATATAAGGAATGTGTAAAATTATATCTGATTTTAATATTTACAGCAAATATTGATCAAAGTTGTGTAAGTGTTAACGATCAACGGTTGCTGGCTGTGAGACCTGACGGCTCACTGTGATGTTTGGCTACCTTCTCACAGGAAATATGAGGCATGACAGCCTCAACATGATTCTGTCAGACCTGTTATGTTTTACCGAGCTCTGCTTTATTCTGATGTGTATTTTTTTTTTTTTTTGGTCATGGTTTCAAACAAGCTAATTTTGTGCGTGATAGATGCGTTACCAATTAAAAACTGATCATGCATGAGCAAAATAAATAACCATCACGCTTTATTATCTACGTGGCATAATAAAAAACGGGACAAAACACTGTAAAACCGAAAGGACAGACCAACCTTCCTAGACATTGTTAAATTGCTGTCCATCATTATGAATATATGATCCAGGTTACATCAGAGCCATCTCCTAACATACAGTTCCCTCAGGAACCATCTAACATAAACAGTAGCACATATTAACCTGCATACAAGTCCAAAACTGGTGCTAATCTCCTGTTTCAGGTGTGACTTCTTCGCAAATGGTTGCCGAGCCTGCCGAGCCTGCCGACTGCCGAGCTTTCAAGTTCGGTCTTAGCACTTTTTTTTTAACTATGCTGTGTTTTTGAGAAGCAAAATGAGTAACAGTAAATGTGAGAAGGGCCATAGCACCTCTTTTTGGGTTTCTGGGACTACATGCCACATCTAAGGTCAGATTTGGCATCAGTCATTGTCAGATTTGGCATCAGTCATAGTCATCTATTGTTAGGATCATGGAGAGTTCAAGTGAATTCATACTGCATGTATTTTTACTCAGTGCTTTAAAATGAAACAAAAAATATATACAGAACCCCTCTTTATAACCTGTGCTGGATGTCAGAGAAAATGTCAGTGTTATACAATCACAGACTGGAACGCATAGACTCTTGTTCTAACTGGAACCACACACAGGTGTTGATGTTGAAATGTAATGAGCTATTTTTGTGTTGGTGTTTGTGAACAGTGTGATACTACTGGTGCTACGGATCTTTGTCACCTCACAGACAACAATCTTGTTCATTTGTACATCTCAGCGAGTCACGGAAAGGTGTTGATTTTCATATGTTTCTCACTCTTTCATTTTCAATCTCTCATTATCTTCCTTACACAGATACACACACACGCGCAAGAGCACTCATGCACCCAAACAATAAACACACATCCACAAACAAATGCAGACACATAATTCTTTGTCATTCTCTCTCTCTCTCTCTCTCTCTCTGCAACCAACGCAAACATGCACTCACAGCCTCTCTCTCTCTCTCTCTCCCTGCTCTGCTTAGTGATAAATGTTATTTACATGGTGGAGAGGAAACACTATGAAGGCTCAGAGTGAGGCACCTGGTCGCTCGTAGGCAGAGACGAAGCGCTCGCCGATAGAAATCTAACAGCACTATCTATCTGGGTTATTAGACTCAGCCCTACGGATCCTTCTGAAGAGAACTGGCTTTTATCTAGGCCAAGGAAAGAGCGAGAGACAGACAGAGACAGAGAGAGAGAGAGAGAGAGAGAGAGAATCCCATTTCTGCAGGTATATGCCGAGCGGCACTGAAATTAACATCGGTGTTTCCAGTCGGGGACCTTGTAATGGTGTAAAGCCGAACGGCATGTAGTGCATATCGTGTAAGTGTGCACTGCAAGATGCAATAACTACAGCTTATTACCTGGGAGTGGGTGTCTTGACACAGAGAATCCATGACCACAAACATGACTAATGGCCCACAATGAGAGACTGAGAGGGTTGGATAATGCACAGCATTAAGGTGGTGCAGAAAAATGACTTTCAGGTACAAGCAGAAATTAAAAATACACGTTTACAATGCCACGGTGTAATGTTACTACTACCATGCAACGCTGCCCTAAGTAATTACTAGCCATTTTTGCAGGAAGGCTAAAAGTGGTTGCAAAAGACAGTAATGAGCATCTGAAAGCACATTCGCGTTGAGTCAACAGCAAATATTGGCCCCGTCAGAGCTGCGTTTGCACACACGCACACACGCGCACACACACACACACACACACACACACACACCGACAGATAGCTGAGGAGACTGTGTAATTGATCATCCCCTTGCCCAAGTACCTCCTGCTTTGAATGTTCAAAGGAGTACCTCTTCAAGTTGATGGATTAAAAGAGCCGGCCACTGTCTTTTCAGAGAGAAAGAATATACAAGATGGAATACAGATATTAATAAATCTCTGTCTTGCCGCGACCAACTAGCACAAAAGCTATTTTAGGTGTGGCTTTACACCAAAGGGTTTTGAGGGTTTTTTTTGTGCCTAATATGTGGTGTGCCCTCAACTTTCAGTAGCACATGTGTTTTCAGTGCCTTCATTATTGAAAAAAATGTGTTGAATGCAGATCTCATTATGCATTTCTGGAAGTAGTCACCATTTTAGATTTCAGGCAGGTTTTCTGCATTTAAAAGCCAAGGTTGCAGTTTCTCTTGATTGCTTTGTTGCAGCCATCGCTTCAGAATCCACAGTTTTAAATCAGTTAACACAAAGGCCTAAAAAGGAGCACTCCGTCACACATTTTGTTTGCAAAAGGCTCTAACAGTGACAAAACATTTAAAACATTCAGCAAAAGCAAATGTTTCCTTCAAACAACACAGTCAGTAGTCAGATCAGTGAGTACTCTCAGCCAGCATAACACAGAAGAAGACAAAATGCTAAACATTGCTCAGTAATGGGCTTATAAGTATTAGTACAACAGGAACAGTTATTCACAGGAACAGGCATTCTCAGCAAAAGGAGATGTAATTAGGACCTATTGACACTATTAGGTACTTGTAGTATTGGGGTTTGTTCTGATGAACAGGCCTTTTTTTCTAAATATTACTAAAGGAGAATAACTGTTCCTGTTGCACTACTGACATACTAACCAAGGCACATGAGGATCATAATTTATATACAACAGCTAACTTACTAACTATGAATAAACAGTAATTATGAGTTTATATTGGAGAATGTAATGGTATATGTATAAAGTCATGTAGAATACGGTATTAACAGGTGATTTTTAAAGGCCATCACATGACTAGCATGTCACTGATTTGCATGTTAATAAGCTGCTAGTTACTGGAGCATATGTGACACTACTGCACATATGTGTAACACATAAGTGTTATTTTTTCTCCTACACAGTATAGTAACTGTCATTGACATGCAAGACCCATAATAAGCACGTAGGTGCATATACTGTGCAAGACAGTGAACTTCATATACTGAAGTAATTTTCCAGTTTTCATTGACCTTCCTTTTTCATCAAAACATGGATACTTTCACAATTACTCTCTATTCTGTTGGCCTCTTTGACCCACCCTTATAGCAAACAGCAGACAGCAAAGGTGGTTATCATGCATTATATGCATGAAGAATGATTGTGGATTGAAGAATTATGGAGGAGGAGATTTACACAGTAACATTAGTCAGTCTTATGTCTGCAGACAATATATTTTTGGCTGTGAATAGATTCTTTCCAGTTAGTAATTCAATGGAGTTTGGTAACTTTTGGGGAAAGCTGTGTTAAGTGTTTAGAAAAAATATGTGAAAAGTGCTTGAAACCACTGAAAACGGGTTAACACAATTGAATGGGTCCTGCTGTGCTAAGAAAGTGAGGATGAAGATCAAGTGGATCCCAGTTCCATTACACATTTCTTAGCATAAAAAAATGTATTATTATTATTATTATTATTAATATTTTTATTAATATTTCTGTGAAATAAGAAAAGATTAATCAGAAAAGATTACTTCATCTGAGGCTCTATTACATGAGGAGTTAATGAAATTAAAATATTATGATGTGTGTGTGTGTGTGTGTGTGTGTGAAAGAGAGGTGTGTGTTCGATAATCTGTGTGAAAATACACACACACGCTCTCTCTCTCTGTCTCTGACACACACACACACACACGCACACACATACCTGCAAACACACAAAGCAATCTCAGACAGGCAAGTCATTAAAAGCGATGTTAGTCGGCAGCATTTAATTAAGCCTTAAAATGAGGTCAGCTTTGGAAGGACAAACATATTCTAATGAACCAGGGGTGTGTGCAGCACATGG